>CAIGRB010098926.1:0-26768 GCA_903798255.1 Fraxinus quadrangulata
AAAATCCAGTGTGCCTTACGTATGCCTTGTGCTATTCTCATTCATTGAAGGGAAAAACAAAATTAATGTGCATTCATTGGGCACTTCCCAAGAAATCATGACTCATGACAACCCCGCACAAACACGAGCTTTTATTTTTTATTTTTGAATGTTAAAATTTGAGACAATTGCACCAACGTAGTTTTCAAGACACGAAGGTTCATCTACAATTTTGCACAAAGGTCGTTTACTCTAATGCAGATTTCTCCCAAGCTTTCATAGGAACTTCATCCGAAAAGTTTACAAAGATCATGTGTCTTGCCCACCACACCATGATCTTCCCTGTCAAATAAAAATTGTCTCATATGTGCAACTTAAAAAAATATCTCTAAAAGTAAGGGTCTTTTGAAAAATCATATGAAAAGTGTTTTGAAAGTAAAAAAATACGGTATAGTGTCACTTAAAAAAAAAAAAAAAGTAACATACATGTCATTTTTATTAAAAAGTGATCTATCATTAAAAAAAGTAATAAATTCATAAAAGGTAACAAACAATAAAAAAGGTGACAAAAAATTGAAAAATAAAAGTGACAAACTCTAAAAAATGACAGAAATCCAAAAAAAAAGTGATAAATACTAAAAAAATTCAAAAAATTGACAAACGTTAAAAAAAAAAAAAGAAAAAAGTGACAACACCAATCAAAATAAAAAACGATTACAAAAATGTAACCCGGAGAAAATCGAGAAGATGAGAAAATTTTTAGAAAACCACCTTCCCCACAAATTTTACATATGTACCCTCATTGATAATAATAGTACATTCATTTATATTCTATCACCATAGATCCAAATAAACAACAGTAATCGAAGATGGAAATGCTCGGAACTCATTCAAGAAAATGAATTTCAAAAAATTTGACAACTCTACACATTTTCTGGTGTCCTCTAAATGCTCGAGGGATCGAGAACCCAAAAAGAGGTTCATCCATTTCTGCCTTCGGAAAATTATCCCTATTGCGAAGAAAAATCCAAATTTCTAGTGCTCAAATAATTAAATTAAATTTGCCCTTTCCAAAGACCTGATTATTCTGCAATAATATGGCCATATTGATTCCACATAGTCCAGGTACTTTTCCAATAACTAGCCTCCCAAGTCTTTCAATTTTCTCCGGGTAATCTATTTCGTTTTGTGTCAATTTCACGATACAAAACATCCTATAAACTTTAGAATGCAACAACCTCCAAATTAACTTATGGTAAATTACAGAAAGCTGCTAAATCGGCCAAAACTGAAGTGGTCAACAGGTTTTTTGATATGATTTCCCATGTGGATGGAGCCTTTTATCGGTAATCACTTTCTTCTTCGCATGGGTGAAGCTTCTTCTTCTTTGCGTAGTTGAAAGGACTTCTTCGCATAGTGGGTGATTAAGGTTTCTCTCTGCAAGAATGACGGAATTGTGGTCTCTGTACTCAGTTGGAAGATTTTAGGTTTTGTTAAGACGTATTAATTACGGTTATAAGAGGTTTAATTTTTTTTAAGTGTATTAATCTAATTCCTTTCCTTTTTAGAGTAATTGACCTAATTTCCTCTAATAGCTTAGAACTTGGAAGGATCAACATGCTTGCCGGAAATATAATCATGATAATGAATACA
The DNA here is from genome assembly GCA_903798255.1 of Fraxinus quadrangulata. NCBI lineage: Eukaryota > Viridiplantae > Streptophyta > Magnoliopsida > Lamiales > Oleaceae > Fraxinus > Fraxinus quadrangulata. Next base: position 1,633 of record CAIGRB010098926.1, read on the forward strand.
AAAGGATACCAGAAACAAAAAGACAATCAACATATCCTAGTAGAGAGTAACCTGTAATGGGTTTATTTAATGGATGTGCGCTCATTTGTCAGCATTGATTCCAAATATACGAATTTGTGCATATGTGGAAACTTGGCAACCACCAGAATGAAAACTGCTAGTGTGTTGAAGAAGAGCACAGGGTATTGATAGTCTGTAGTGTGTGAGGCTATCAGACATCTGCAATAACAAGTGATAAAATAAGCATAAATAGATTCCAGTCAAAGAAATTTCGCTGAAAGTGATTAGTCAAAAACCACCAGAACCACAACAAACAATATATATTTCTTTCGTGAAATGAGAAAAGGATATTCTATCAACCCGCTTGCTGAAGAAAATTATAAAGGAATGATAAAGAAAGCGTAAGCACCCGCTTAGTTTTATAGGCAAGAGCAGTAATTTAAAGCAAAGCCCATGAGAATCTAATTGTTGACTGAGGCAAACAGAAATCCATGAAAACGGAAGATAAAGTGCAGCATACAACAATCTTAACCAATGGGCAGAAGGGGATGGTCAATATGCAGCTTAAATTTGGTTAACGGGTTGGAAATTCAACACTTCAGAACACTGAAATGCTTTATATCAAATAAAGTATCAACATTGTGTGTATTTTCACCATTTATTGTATCCTTCATATTAATGCCCTCAAAATCAGAGGTTACGCTAGCAAAGGCCCAACTATAAAATTGACAATGTCGTAGAGTTGTTCCGTTCATTTATTCATTTGTCATGTATCAAGCTTCTCCATAAGAGGTGATGGTTGTGGCACCTGGGGACAGAAGAAATAGGGTTTGTGTGGGTAAGGATTTGAAATGGCCTAAAGGTTAAACAAGTCAAGTGAAGCCAAAAATCTAACAAATTGAAAATTCAAAAATGAATCCAAATTTGGTTAGAGTCCTTTGCAAGTCAATCAAAAATGAGCTCTGACCGAGCCAAATTGAAGTCAAGCTCAAGCAGCTTCACACCATTTTATATATCATCTCAATTAATACTTGTCAGTATATTGAGATAAGCTCAAAATGAGCTCCATTAATTTACAACCTACAAACAAGTTCAAGCCAGTTATATTTAGGCTTTAGCTATTGAAACTTTCTCAAATGATTTTATTAGTAAACTTGGGTAGAGTTTCAAGCAATCAGCCACAAATGAGCAACCTTAAACCCCTCATTCGTATATGTTCAAAACAGCCATGCACAAGAAGTACAAATTATTTAATGTATAATTAATACTCAGAAACTTCATAGTAGTAATAAAAAATTAGCCTCACATTACACGATTTTAAAATCAAGTGCATTTTTTGTTTACCAAAATATGAATTAAATTTACTACTAAAAAACTTCAAGAATACGTGATTATGTTTAAGTGTCTGATGCCTGAATATTAAATTAATTGTGATATGGTTGAATAATTTGATACTGGTCTATGGTAAATTTGGGAAAAGATAACTGGAATTACACACAAACCAGATTTTCGTATATCATTGCATAGCAACAAGGCTTCAAATTATGTTAACATCACTTGCATAGTTCAATCAAGAACTTCGAATTGAATCAATACGCTCCAAGTAATGATGTTGAACACTTTCTGATATAATAATATGTTATGTCTAGTTAATATATGTTGATCTTGTTATTCTTACCCGTTTCAGTTAATCAAGAACAATGAGAAGCACAAAGTCCATTCCAGATCAAAGGACAATATATGGGTAATAGAGATCTATCATAGCAATCACTGACAGGTACTGTGCAGAATACCTCATATGGTAAAATATATATCTAACTTTAGTGTGTGTATACTTTGCTCCATACAAGTATGAATCTTTTGACAGTTCCATAACCATAGAAGCACAAAAGACCTCATTCATAAATTAATATATAATTTGTGCAGAAGGTCAGGAGGACAGAAAGCCAGTATGCCTGCAATACAAGTGCTTGTAAACAGGTGGGCTTACGTTCGAGTGAGAGAGAGAGACTTCAAAGAGAAAATATATATCAAAGAATCAAAGTAAATTATATTACTAAATAAGGAATATGCCAAAACATTTTGTGCTCAAATGTCTTTTGAAGCAATGCTACATAGAGCTTCCAAAGAAGTTCTACAAATCATCAGTAGAACCAAAAACATAAAATTGTTGCTATTGCATCATAAAATTTGATTAGTTTACTTCTATGAGCATAGAGCATTAGTAAAGCAACATGAGTTCATTTTTATACAATTCAATTCCAGTCATTAGGATCAAGGTATTATTCATGCTAGGCCAAAAGAACCCACTAGAAATATAATGTCATGGTCATCAGATAACAAAATAAACATAAGGAACATCGTGAAATAAGGATAAAGAAACTGTGGACATGAAAGCAATGGTGAATAAACACGATGACATATCAGTGCATGTTATGCTAGTGAAATTATCAAGAAACAAATAAATAACTAGACAAACAAAGCCTTGTTGAACATACCCCAGTAAAGTAAAAACATAAAAGTGAAAATAAAATTAGTATGTCCATAAAAGGCTACCTAAGAGATGAAGAACTTCTAGGTGACCAGCAAAAAAAAAATTTGAACAAACCAGAAAATACCTTATCCTCCTGAGGCTGTAGCTCAAATAAACATTTGTTGTCTTTAGAGTAAGAATTTCACGACTTTTTAGTACATAGACTTTACGAAAGATTTTTCTGGCTTCTAAACTTAACTTTGTTGAACTGTGGGAAGCTTTCCTAGAAATCTGGTATCAAACATTTCATTTGGGGGCATCGGTAATGCAATGAAAATCAATAATAAATGGATATGCAAACTAGAGTTAAATTATTACAAGTCACACTTATGTAAGTGAAAGTTCATGCACACACTTATGAATTGCAGATAAACCTAAGATTCACCAACTCAGTCAATTATGGGTGTGTTTGAGCCACATTATTTTGGAAGAATGTATTTTGAAATAGTAGATTGATAGAGAATGTATTGTTGAAAAAGAAAGAAAATTTATTGATGTGATGGAAAATATTATTTTATTGATGAATGTGTGGTTGAAAATGAGTAGAAGAATGAGAATGAAAAAAATAATGTGGCTCAAACAGGGGCTATGTCACTAGCCAATAAAGGAATGCAATAAATATCTGATAAGCCTAGGATATTTCTCCATTGGCTTACAGAATCCCAATGCTCAATGCCGCATATATTATATTCTTAAGTTCTGTGGGTGAAAAGATGTTTTTGATGTAAGTCAAGTAACCATTATGCATTTGAAGCTGACGAGAAAATGCATACAGCAATATTCCTTGGCAACAGTTCAAAGACTCTATTCTATGAATTATCCATAGCAAGGCACCCGTAAATTGATTCAATCCAGATATATACCTTTTGAAATAAACTGGACAAAAAGGAAATGGTCACCGCCATGACTAATGAGCAAAAATACTCCAATTTATAAAATTAGGGGATCGAGAGACTACTTACAGCACCACAGGAAAGACAGTCAAAAATTTCCTATTGGGAGTGCTCCTTGCCATTTTCTATTTGCTTCCACCAAGTCAATCTATTGTAGATACCTTGATCATCTGCAAACTTGAAAGCATTGATATGTAACCTGAATGCAGATCAAAACATTCACCACAGTTATACATAGTTTAAGCACGTTCTAGCACACAAAAAGATCAAGGAAACAAATTTAAAACTGAAAATGAACATTTTCGTGCAACTGCTTATAAATTACTTTAATTCCTGTATTAAAGCCATGCTATTCAAACTCCACAACTTAGAAAACAAATAAATATGACAAACACCATGCCACAACAGTTCTTAAATGTTTGTTATAATCTTTATTTGCTAGGAAAATTGTTTGTCAAAGTTAGGCAATGATGAAACCAACATGCTATTTCCACCTGTAAGCAAAATGCCATAAAAGAAATGGGAGATTCAAGAAGTTCACGTCCCTTCCTCAATCGACTTATCCACATGATCTTCTGCCATCACATAATTCCACCAAATACATCAATGGGTAAAAAAAAACTTCATTCCACAATTAAGTCATACATGATCTCCATTTTAGTTGAGCGAAAATCAATACTGCGCACCATAACATATTTATATTCAACACAGAAAAAAGGCTACATTCAGAACATTTAGTAATAATAATTAATTTTCCTACTTAATTTTCAGCTCATACAGCATTCTCCTAAGAATTTGCGTATTCAACCACTATTTTTATCCACATGCCCACCGGATTCAACCTTCTTGATACAAAACGTAAGAAATATTTCTAAACATCAATAAATACATCTCCACATCATAGATGACAAATTTATCGCATTGCATAGACACAAACAAATACACGTAAGCACAAATGATAGTTAATGAAAAGAAAATTGAAAAAACGTACAACGGAATTGGAGAGGTGGACCATGGTCCAGGCCATGCCGGGAGAGCAACCGAAAACAGAGAGCACCACCAGCCATAAGCACAATATTAGAATATAGATCGTCCATACGCCGGGGTACGTGAACCATTCCATATTCCGATTCAGATCCGTTGTCGGCGCTGCACGTACATACAAATTCGCCATTTTCAAATATATTTTTCCAATCAGGTTTTATTAATTACTCGGAAATTTCCTCTTATTTATTCTACTAAGAAATGAGTGGATAAAATGAAATTTGATTGACGTTAATCAGAGTATTTGAAATTTGATTTTCACGCCGAGCAATTGGAAAGTATTTTCGTGCGTATGCTAGTCTGCTGTGCGAAGTACGTAATTCTGTACACGATTTTTCATTGCGCAATCTGCAGGCTGGTCCCCAACGTTTGGTAGCTTTTGCACTTTTGCCCCAAGTGTTTTTTTTCACCCCTAAAACTTTTATTTTTATTTTCCCTTTAACCCTCTGGCCTTCTATTGCCATTTAACTCTTTTAAGACCTTTTTTTATGTTGTTCAATCGAAAACATGGTCGAGATTCTTTGTGTTTATCTAATTTGATCGATTCCATAAAGTTTGGACGTTCCTTTCTATTTTTACAAATCAAGAAAGTAAACCACTCTTAATGTCCCATGGGCCCTAGAATATTTATAAATAAATGCTCATGGAATTACGAGACAAGATCTAATGTCCTATCTAAAATAATTAGAGTAATGTTATTCATTCCTACTGATATTGAGCCCCCAATTTATGTGGTAATTAATTGTCATTAAATGATAAATTTATTTAAATACAAAATCACATGACTCATTTAATTAAGTCTATCATTTAATGTCATGTAACTATCATATAGATTGGGGCTCAACCCCAGTAAGGATGAATAGCATTATTCAAAACAATTAAGGGGTAAGCCCCCTTTTCACCCTCTATTTTCTAAAAATTCATTTTTTATCAAATTCGTTTTCAATCACACATTCTCCTAATAAATAAATTTTACAGATCAACACAAAACTTTTTCCTCTTTTTTAATCGTACATACTCCGAAAAATCACTATTAAAAAACTCATTTTCACAAAAAATGGAACTCAAACATAGTCGAAATCTGGACTAGTGTTTCTGATCTCCATATTTCTTTGCTTCGTTTGTTGTATGCTTGTACTGTTATTTTATACAATTGATTGCGCTCATTGGCAGGGATCTCTTGCATTGTGTGATGCAAGAATGATTACAAAAGTCAATTTTTCCTATGCAATCTTTGGATTAGAGCAAAAAAAGAAACGGGAAGTTTGGAAATTTCTAGGAGATGTAGTAGAATTTAAATCATAGTAATGTCAAGATCATACAGCAGCAAAAATGGAAGTTTGACATAGTGCATAAAAAATTAACCTCACAACAAAAACTAGGAGTCATATATCAGAGGCTGGCGGCAGCATTGTGGAGACTGTCCAAACCCTCCTCTAATCTTCTCTTAGCAGACTTCGTTCTGTAACACCAGAGTTCGAAAGCCTCACTCAGGTCAGGATATCTTAGCTGCTCAGTGTCTATCCAGTCAGCAAGAATGTCAGCTTGGTCATTTGATGGTAGTGCTGAAATTAACGCCACCATTGCTCCTTCAATGCTCTGGCAAAGGTCTTCATCCATCTTGTAAGCAAATGCAATATCCTTGTTGCTCATTGAATCGAGAACGGGCTTCAGTTTCCTTATGTAAGGAAGCCATGATTTTAGCAGCAGCACTCGGGATGAAGCTGGAAGAATTACATTTCCGTAGCCCACTGCATCCAATACTTTTGCCGTCACTTCTATCAGCTTTAGTTTTAAACTCCACATGACAGAATCAAGTTTCTCGTCTTCAAGAATGGCTAATAAGTTACTTGAAATATCCACCCATTTGGCAATAAAATCCTTCATTAGATCCATCTTGGGCAGAATATTGCACATCCATTCAAGATCGGATAACCTACACATTATTTTGTTCTCTGCTAGCTCGACGGTTACATCAGATTCTGAAAGCAAGGATAGTTCCATTTCAAATGAGGAAAAAATCTTTGACAATCCAATTCTAGTCTCCAATTTTACCTCATCATCGGCCGTTACAAAAGGCATGTCATCGTCATCACCAAGCATGTATTCAACTTGTTCTTGGGCTGAAGTTCTAAGCTCATCTCCAAATGGAAGGGCAAGATCATCAATCGAAGTGGCAAAACGTATAGCAGAGATGTAAACGTCTTTCGTTGCACTTAAATCGACTGGCTGGATCCTCGCCAATATGGGCATGGTTATTGGACCCAGTTGTGAAACTACTTCCAAGATCTCGTCCTCTTCACTGTCTTCCCAAGGAACAGCCTCCACGTATTGAATGCAGGTGTCTACTATTCCTTCACAGTGTGAAGCGACAGCCACCCGAAGAATACCAAGAGCAGATCGAATGGAATCCCAAGAATCCAACAGTAAGTCCACAGGAAGATAGGGACTCTTTAGAAGTTCTACATAGAGATCGTGATCAAATTCTGAGCAGTGAATATCTATGCAAGAACAAGAGCTTGGATCAGAAAGTCTATCTACAAAATATTTGCTCTTGCTTTTGAGGATGAAAGAACGTGAATAGATGAGTTCCGGTCTTCCTTTCTTATTTCTCAGACATATTACAACATCACTAGTAAGCCGATCACCAAATTTAAAGGAGTTTCCCCCTATACATTCATCCTTACGTCAAAAAGGAACTCACCAATAGCATGCTTCATGTAATTCTAAGCATGCTACTTTGATTTGGCATACTTCATTTAGAAAAAGATATGTCACAAATCCCATCAAGCTAAAGAAGCGAGAACCTACAATGAACATGGAGCAGAGAGATGCATTTGCGGTGATAATCAATAAACCTTGCACATAACATACATCAATCGGTTCAAGTTGGAATGGCATATGAATGATGGTGCTAACAGCAAGAAGGAAGAATATATGCAAATTGAGAATAGTGAATTACCAATAAATTAAAAAGTCAAGAGAGCAATCTTGTTTTAGCTTTCAAGTTATCAACTTCTAAGATTTACTCTCTTCATTTCCCATAGTGAGAAGTCACTCTACATGTTTGCTTGAGAATATATGACATAGAAGACACTGTTTCTTTTAGGAGCCTCACTGGAAATCCACTAAATAACAAGTAACATTTGACTTTTTCTTCAATATTGATTGTTATTAAATCAATAAACAAAAACCACCATAGAGTAACCATTTCCAATATGGAAAAGAAGATGCAAAGAAAATAGCAATGTGGTAACAAATAAAAGAATCCCTTTTGAGAATTGCCTTCTTTCCTATTGAAAATTCCTCATAAGATAGCACCACTTATTCACTTCAACTTCATTTTGTAACTTCGAAACAACCAATCAAAGTAAGCATATCTTGGTTGTTTAATCTGCTATCATCTTACAATCACGAATGCCCCCTTTTGAACAAGGAGACTGACATGACAAAGGCTTTCAATCGATATAACATATGCCTTAAAAATAACTGTATGCAAGCTGACAAATTGAATCCCAAAAGAAAAGAGTTTACACATATTTAAAATGCGAAAGATTGAATCTCTGCTTCAGATTCAAAACTTGAAAGAAACTATCAAAATCTCTGAGTGATTATCTATTGAACATGAATTTGTTAATTTTCGATGAAATGGTCAACTCAAAATGAATGAAATAGACATAATTAAAAAAAGGGGGAAGTTTAATTTACCGTGGAATCAAGAACAAGGTCATTCCAAATTTTGGAATAATAATTTTAAAAAAACCCTCAAGAACAAGATAGCTTTTTGATTAAGTGGGTTTCGTTTCCATGACTGAATTGAAACGGGTTCTAATTAATTTCGCAAAAGATTAGGGTTTTGTTCATAGGCTCTATTTCAGTGGCGAAATCTGGTAAAGAAAAGAACTTTTTGGATGTTGTCCTATCCTATGCAAATATTGCAACATTGACAACATTTTAATAACAGGTAACAAATGATTCGTATACAGCTTTTCTTGATTCTGATTGGATAATTGAGGATAATCTTTAATTAATCTTTTTTTATATTTAATTAAAAAAATAATAATAAGATAATGGATAGGGAAAATTACTGCTAACCCTATCTTTTTCTTACTTTCTATTATATTGCTTTTATTTTAATTTTCTCTTACAATTTTTATTTATTTTTATCTTTTCTTACCGTTTTCGGAATTTTCTATCAGGAAGCTCCGACATTGAGAGATAGAACGCTCAGTGATTTGCCTCTTGATCTATAAACAGTAGTCACCTCTATTTATATCTAATGCAGATAATATATGACTTTCTATAACAATTATTCTACAATTTCTCAATTTTCTAAACAATTATTAATAAATTCGTTAAAACATTCTAATAAACAATTAAACAAAATAGATGAAGGATATTTGTCTAGTAGCATAAAATATAAAGACTTGCAACAATTTTTTTGTAATGACCCCAGAGTGCTTTACCGATCAACAAATTAATTTTTTTGTACTTTTTTTTTTAAAAATTTTTTTTTTAGCTTTTTTCTTGACCTTCTAAAAAAGGTTTAAAATTATATAAAAAAAAATCATCATTTTTAAAAAGGTTAAAACAAACACCATTAATCACGATAAACACATCGAACTTAACTCATATGATTACTTTATCTTTTGGCCATGGAATCCAAAACAAAGAGGCTAGAGCATTAGAAATATGTTTGAAAAAAGAATAAAACATTATAATAATGTTTCTGATAAAATAATTGTTTACTTAATGTTTCGTCTTTTAGGCCTTGCCCGAAAGATAAATAAAGTAAAAATAAATAAATTATGAAGTAAAGGGAGTATAAAAAATTACTTTAATTAGAAGCCTTTAAGTTTACAATGATTGTGAGAGATTTTTTATTTTTTTTTTATTTTCAATACAAATGTTATAGTGTGCTCTGTGTTTTTCGATGTGTGTTTTTGTATGAAAAGTCTTTGATTTTTAATAGAGAAGTAGATGATGGTATATTGCATCAACTTCTTACAAAAAGATAAACAATATTGTATATCTTTACATGTGTATGATTTACAATCAAAGGTATGGATATTAACTTTACAATGGTATGAATATAATAAAGATTTTTCGTCTTTACGCTCTTCCTTTTTTACTTTCTATGTTGATAATTGTCCTTGCTCTTTAATAATTGTCATTTCTCAGTTTTTATGTCTTTTCGTCTTTTTGAACTATTGTAATATTTGTCCATCATCTCTATGTAGGCTTTTTCTAAATCTGCATCCATTTCATTAGTTTTGTCATCGGATATAAATTCTTCTTCCTTTGTATCTGATTAATTTTTTGATAATTCGTCATTTGTTTCTTGAAAGGCCATTAGATATAATTCTTTTTGCTGAATATTTGGTGCTGGAAATTTTCATGTTTTAACTTTTATAGCAAAATGTTTTTGACAAAAAAATAACTCCATTGTTCCATTGCGCTATAAGTCTGAAATTATTATTTTGAATTTCTATCATTGTCGCTATCTCTGAAATCCGTATTTTGTAATCAATTTGTTTAATTTTTATTTTGATATTTTTCTTTGAAGAGGATCTAAATCTTTTAGCTCCTTCATATTTTATAATATAATAATAAGCTAGTATTACGATACCATTATTTACAAGAGGTGGTCTGAAAATGAATTGGTTCATTAAAGAGTGATCTTTTAATTGATTAAGAGTTTGTTTAAATTTAGGTGGAAAGAATCTGAAAGATCTGTTCAGAACATATATAGTGTCTATCATACCAAACTATAGAGTTGAGTAAAAAAGATCTTCTTCTTTAAAAATTGTATAATCAAGGGAAATGTAGGATAGTTGTATGTTAAAAAAAAAATGAATTTTTAATGGATGATTCGTATTTTGGGCTATGTTTAAGAAAATACCCATTCTCATTGTGGTAGAAGGTTAGAATTTGAGAAAAATCAATTATCTCATGTGCAACCGATTTCTTTATAGAATTTCGAACAATACTGACACAATCGCCAATTTTCTATTCTAATTCATATAAAGCATTTTCTTGCCCTACAGCTGTAGAATATTTTAATTCAATAATCTTTCAATTATGTCAAAATAATTCCTACTTGTAGAAGTAATATTTTTGGAAATGGGTCTTTCAACAATATTTTTAAAAATAAGTCTTTCTAAACTGCCTTGTAATTGAATAATTTCATTTTGATAACTACTAATGGTTTGTTGAGATGAAGAGACTTCATCTTCAAGAATTTGTATTTTTTGTCTAATAAATGCTTTTTACGATTTAGATCTCTAACAACTTTGGTCATAATTTTACAACTATCACAAAGTTGTATTGACAAAGATAAAGATGGTGGTTGAGAAGTGGAGGTTTGCGTAGTCATAGTCTCTCTAGCTTTTCCAAATATATAAAAATTAAATCATGTTATTTCTCTACTGAAATTTAAAGTTTCTTCTAATGTGTAAAATCCTTTAAAAAATAGGTCTGAAAATCTTTCTATTTGTTGTAATACATCTAGTTAATAATTATTTACCAAGCTTTCTACCCTTGATACTACAAAGAAATAAAAATTTCTACTTTATACTTGTTTGCGAATTTGTTTAAAATGATTAGTTAGAATATCAATGTTGTCTATTTTTTGTTTAGAGTCACGTGTCATCCAAATATTATCTATTAGACAACACTCTTTTTCTGAAAGTATTTTCTCTAAATTGGGGATTAGACCCTTGTGGGGTCATTCTTAGAATGATATTGTTAAAGTTCATCATCATCTGATCCATCTACATCATGAAAATAATTGGTTAGAAAATTAATAACTTGTCCGTTTAAATTATCTGTTAAAATATTATTTTCCCCGTCCATGTTTTAGACATCATTTATGTCTTATTTTATCAAAAAATTTCTTTTTAATATACTTTACTATGTCTTCACAATATGTTCTAATATTAAATTCAGTATTTAAAAATAACTTAAAGATTTGTGTACTATGTATAATAGCCATTATTTTATAATTTAAACTGGTCTTATATTTTCCATTAGCATGTCTACACATCTTTTCTTCTGCTCTATCACTATATTTATTTGGTTTAGAATATAAAATTCCTCTCCATCCTAATTCACATCCATCTGTTTGTATTATGTTATATTCACTATCTAAAAGTAATTCTAAAAGTGATAAATTTTTAACTTCTTCTTTTTTTATCTTTTTAACAAATTTTTGTCCTTTGCGAGATAACTTGTTATACAATGGTTCTATTTTCTTTCCTAAATCCTTAATAAAGTGTTTATCATAATTCAAGATTCCTAAAAAAGTTTATAATTTTTTAGTTTCTTTAATTTTATTTGGAAACTACAAAATTGTCTATACTAAATGTGGTTGCAATTAGATTTTTTTCTTCTCCTAAAATTATTCCTAAGAATTCAATTTTTTGTTTATATATTTATATTTTCTTTTTACTTATAAGTAAACCATGTTATATAAATTAATTTAAAATTATCTCTAAATGTTTTATATTTAATTTCTGATTTTTACTATGTAATAAAATATCATCTATATATACACAAACAAATGAAAAAGAATTAAATATATATTCCATCATTCTTTGAAAAATGGAAGGTTCATTTTTTAACCCAAAATGCGTGACTAACCATTCAAAATGTCCTAGTGGTGTAGTTAAAGTTTTCCAATGAATAGAGTCTTTTGCCATTTTTATTTGTCAAAATTCATATTTACAATCAAATTTTGAAAATATTTTGAAATTTTGCTATTTTATTTATTAACACGTCTTTGTCTAGTATTTTATATCCATCTTCGATAATATTATCATGTAGTATTTTATAGTCTATAATCATTCTTGTCTTTTCTCTTTTAATTTCAATATGATTTCTAACCATAGAAGCTGATGATCTATTCTGACTCTTAGAGGGTTTTCTTACTTTTAAACCTTATAACCCTTTAATTTTTATATTAAAGTCTTTTATGTCTTGATTTCTGTTATTTTAATTTTTATATTTTCGTTTATGATTTCCCGCTTAGTTTCTATTTTATTTTTATCCCAATATTTTATAGGTCTTATCACATTATATGACTCTTTTTAGCTAATTCTAAAATGCTATCTATACTATCTACTTTATATTATGTTTTATTAAAAATTAAAAATTATTTGGTTCTTTCTATGAAATCAGTTTTTAAGGTTTCTAAGGATAAATGCTTTAAAAATTCTAAACTTCATAAATTATTATCTAATTTTTCTGTTTTTTGCAAGGGTTGTAAGGGTAATAAGGGTCAACCACGCTTCGCTTGGAATTTTGATGAATTTATTGTATTAATAATAAAAGTGTCTTTTCCAAAAATTATATCATGAGTGATTGTTAAACTTCCATTTCTACTTAGTAAGAATTTTATTCATATAACAAATTCATTTTTGATTAATTCGCTAATTAATGTAGTTGTTAAACTATATTGTTTTTCTTGAAATTTAATTTTACAATCATCAAAAAGTATTTTTTTTCGAATCCCAATTTACTACGGTCCATTTGACTGCCTCTTATTTCATATTCTAATTTTTGTTTACAGTTTTCTGGGACTAAATATTTTCTAATTATGTTAAATGCACACCCTATATCTATTAAAGCTACTAAATTTAGTTTTATCATTTTATTTAATTGTATTTCTATAGGTATTCTAAGACTTTTGGTTGGCTTTATTCTAAATATTTGACAAATTATGTATTAAGAGATTTTTTGTTTTAAAATTTTATTTATTTGTACTTCTATGGATATTCTGAGACTTTTAGTTGGTTTTATTCTAGATATTTGACAAATTATTTTTTCTTAATTTTTTATTTCTAAATAATTATTTTCTGTGTGATTATCTATATGCTGTTTTCCTTATGTTTCTAAATTTCTAGTTCTATATTGTATTTCTACTAATGTTTCGTATACTTTATCTATTCTATTATTTATATCTTTTATCATATCTTCTAATCTTTTTATGATTTTACCATAGTCTTTAGTTTTATTATGAACTTCTTCTTTAATTCCTAAATAATTATTACATTGGATTTCAAAGCAATTTTTACATTGATTTCTATTTTTATATTCTAAGTGTATTTTATATTTATCCATCATTGATCCATGTCCTTTAATCCATTCATGGACATATTCCTGTTCTACATTCATTTTTCTTTATGTCGAGAATTAAAAAATCTAATTCTTCTAAACTACTATAACTATCTTCAAAATCACTTATTATCTTTAAATTGTCTAATTCTTTATCCGTGTAAATGCTATATACTGAATTACAAGATTCACTATCGAATAAATTTATAATATTACATTGTATTTCTTTGATTATCATAGATTTAGCTATATTCTCTTTCCTTTTATTTTTATTGGGGCATTTATTAGCGAAACGTCTAGGGTCTCCACAAATATAACATTTACAATACTTTTTTATTTCTTGGCTTTTAAACATACATATTATAATTGGGTCTTTTATTCTTATAATATGTCCTACTTGGTCTAATATTATACATTTTCCGATCTTGATATTGCCATTTATGCTTTGAATATAAAATTTTCTTTTGTCTTCTATAATCATGGGTCTGTGGTGTATACAAATTTGAACAAAAAGAATAATTTAATTTCTTTATTTATTTTCCAGTTAATTCTTCTATACATTATTCTTTTAGTTTATCAGTTATAAATTTTACAGAAGCACTAATAGTTACTTCTCTTGTGTTGCAGATTCTACATCCTTCTTATCATTTCATGGCGACGGTATCTTTATATATATCCTTTCAAATATAGATATATCTAATACTAATTCTGCTGCACTTACTAATATTTCAAAATTTAGTAAAACTGGTTGTATGTACTTCATATTACTAATACTTAATTTTTCTAAGATTCTATTTTGTTCGTAAGTGTTATCTCTAATGGGGTAAGATTTTATAATTGTTTCTCTAATAAAGCTTGTAAATTTGTATGATTGTCTCACCCAGTCATTCTTAATCTAATTTCTTTCGGTTTTAGTCTTTTAACTATAACGTATATGTCTAATGCTATCTTTCTCAAATAAGTTTCTAAACAAGTTCACATTTCTTCTACAATCATCTGTATAGGTACACTATTATATGCTCTAATTACAGAATTTTCTCAGTTGGTTATAGTACTAGGTCTGTCTTGAGGTTTACAATTATTTAATTCTAAAATTAATCATCTATCATTTATTATCGGTAAACTACATCCTTCTTATGATTGTTTCTTTCTTAGGCTTTTATATTTCTTGTCTTTTCATTCATATAAATTTGTAGGGGGGAAATGAAACTTTTCTCCTAAATCATATTTTGTATTCATGGGTTCTTTTATCTTTTCAAATTTTTAATCTGTTTCTAGCTTAGTTCATTTATTACCTTCACTGCTTTCTTCCATCTTATTTTCTATATTTTTTTGGTCCTTTTCTAATAACATTCTAATTTCTATTTCTCTAGATTTTCTAAGATTTCTATAATATTCCATTTCTATATATTCGAATTCTTTTTCATCGTCTTCAATTTCATCTTCCTCATGGTCTTCATCTAATGCCTTAATTTCATCTTCACTATCATAGTCTTCTATTTCGAAGTATCTACATTCCTCTTCGTTTTCTTCTTCATTATACTTTTTCTGTTCTGTTTGATAATTATAATTCACAAACCTAATACTTGGAGTTCCTTTACTATTTTTGTACATAATATTAACCTCTGGTCCTAATATTCCAATCTACTTTTGCATTTGTTTCTGAAGAGAATTTCTTTGTTGGGATGGCCATTATACCTTTTTGTCCCACCATTTTCCCACCCCTCATCCCACCCACTCCACTCCACTCCACCCACCCTATCCCTTAATTGAAATCTTCCTAAATTAATCACCATTTCTACCAGCAGAAGCTCTCTCTTCCTTTTATATGCATCGTCGCCATAGGAGCTCCATCTTCCTCTTTTGCAGTGAGCATCATAGTGTGTGAAAATAAAGTCAATAAAATAGGAAAATTGACTCTTCAAAATTCAATTGTGTTGTCAAAATGTAGAACTAGGGTGAAAATGATTATTACATGAAAATTTGGGATCCTAATGTGTTTGTCATTTCTTGAGCACATCAATTTACATTTAACATAATTTACATTTAGTTTAGTTAATTCACTCATAATTGTATAGTAGATTAATTTAGATATAATTTAGTCACAAACACGTCATATTATTCTTATTTTGGTTAAGGTCGCGATAATTAAAATTGATCTAATCAAATCTCTATGGAAAATACTTGGACTCAAAATTCACTTTATTACTTGTTAACGAACCATGCACTTGCTGTAATTTTAATTTGAAAGATATTTTCGTGAACAAGTTTTAAGCATCATTGTCGGGGATTGAGTTTTAGTTTGATTTTGTTTACCTCGACACTAATTTGAACATTTTTAGTTATTTAGTTCTTCTATTTTAGTTTATCTGAGTGCTACTGTTGTTTTTCTTTAAGGTCTTATATGCAGAGGTCGCTTGACGATGATTTGATTCCAGTTGATTCAGAAATTGATAGCACATTTTATTGTAGACAAAGAGAAGCAAGAGTAGCATAGCTAAAAGACAAAAAGCAGCAAGTACACATAGCTAATGAGCAAAATAATTCGTTAGTCAAGTCAACGAATAAGAAGTCGTTAATGAGGGAGATATGCTTGTTGGGGATTTCATAACCCTACAGATCATTCAAAGTCAATCCAGCATTGTCACCTTCGTTTGGGCACCCTAATTTCTAGCTGAAGACCAACGTTATACGTCTATTACAAAATTGACATCAGTTTTATGGTAGAGCTTAAGAGAATCCACATACACATGTTTCTCGATTCTTGGAGATGAGCCAACACTTTTGATATCAGGGTATTTTAGATGATGTTATTAGACTGATGTTTTTCCCACATATTTTGTGTGATATGTCACTTGAGCGGTTGGATTCCCAACCCATCGCCAGTATCAGCACGTGGAATGATCTAGCTCAAAAGTTCTGTACAAAATTCTTTCCACCAACCAAGATAGCAAAGTTGAAGCATGACACGTCCATCTTCCGTCAAGGTAAATCAAAATCTTTTGGTGAAGCTTGGAACAGATTTAAGAACATGCTTTGGAAGTGTCATCATCACGGTATTAGCAAAAGGTTTCAGGTCTAATATTTCTATGTGGGATTGCTTCCATCTTTCAAAAGTATGATGGATTCTTCATCTAATGGCTGTTTATCTACAAAGAAAATTGATGAAGTTTTAAAATTATTTGAAACGGTGGCGACAACTTCAACCATGTGGACTTCTGAGCGAGTTGTTCAAAAGAAAGCGTCGGGGTATATGAGGTGGATGCCTATTCAGCTTTGTCTGTGAGAATAGATTCATTATTTCATAAGGTGGAGAGCATATCACAAATAGCTAATGCAGCACAAACCAAGAAGCCAAGTTGTAAAGAGTGTGGGACAGATCATAATATAGTAAATTGTCTTATTCTGGCACAAAGAATGGAACAAGTGAATTTTGCGCAATGAGAACAATGTAATCCACATTTAGATAATTACAACCCAAGTTTGAGGAACTCCCAAACATCTCTTGGGGTGGTCAGAATCAGCATAGGTCACAGGGCTAGTTTCAGCAGCAAGAGAAAAAGTTTCAGATGGAAGAGATGTTTGAGAAATTTATGGAAAAAAAGTCAATACATCGAAGCTAATAATCAGTTTATGAAAAGACTGAAACAACTCTCCAAGATCAGAGTGTTGCTATTAAAAATCTGGAGATTCAAGTAGGGCAGGTAACACTTTCTGTGACTGGTAGAGCACCAAGTTCATTACCTAGCAATACAAAAATCAACTCCAAGGAATACGCCAAAGCAATAACAACCAGAAGCAGGGTGCAATTACCCGAAATACGTGTCAAAAAGGCCAGTTGTGACCAAGGAAACAATACATTCTTCATATGAAGAAAATGTGGAACAGATTGAACAGATAATAGAAGTATCTGCTAAAAAGAGTTCAGATATACCATAAGTTAAGGCAGCTACTCCTATCAATCCTTACAAGCTTCATATTCCATTTCCACAGAGGTTGAAAACGCACAAATTAGATCAACGGTAAACAAAATTTCTTGAGATCTTCAAGAAACTCTGCATCAACATTCCGTTTGCTGATGTAATCATTCAAATGTCTAGCTATGCCAGTTCTTGAAGAACATCTTATTCAATAAACACAAGTTAGAGAAACATGAAACGGTGATATTGACTGAGGAATTCAGAAAAAAGTTATCTCCAAAGTTAAAAGACCTAGGGAGTTTTACTGTACCTTGCACCATTGGAGATTGTTATTTTGATAAAGCTTTATACGATTTAGGTACAAATATTAATTTAATGCCTTTTTTTTTGAAAACTTGGATTAGAAAAGGCTAAAGCAACTATGGTAACTATTCAGCTAGTCGATCGATCCCTTACTCATCCAAGAGTGATCATTGAAGACGTACTGATTAAAGTTGATGAATTTGTCTTTCCAACCGATTTTCTCATTCTTGGCATGGAGAAAGATAATGATGTTCCACTCATATTAGGTTGACCATTCTTAGCTAAAAGAAGAGCTCTTATTAATGTTCAAAAATGTCAACTGATTTTGAAGCTTGGTGAGGAACGAATTTCTTTCAATATCTTCAAAGCCATGAAATTTCTTACAAAGTTAGATAGCCGTTTTCAAATAGAAGTAATTGCGAAGGTGGTCCAAGACACATTTCTGCTACATAACCCATCGGATGCTTATGAGGCATGCATTATACATTTTCAATCTACTTACACTTATTTTCTTGAGATCGAGGCACGTGCAGGGTTTCAAAGACCAATCCACCATATACACATCAACTCCATTTTGAGCATTTGGGAACCGATCCTACTAAGCTAATGTTGTCTATCTAGTAGCTTCCTAAATTGGAACTCAAGCAACTACCACCTCATCTCCGATATGCTTATTTGGGGAGTCCTCTACACTCCTCGTAATTATTTCGAACTCAATCATCAAGATGGAAGAAGAAAGAATACTTCGGCTAAAAGATAATAAGACATCTATTGGGTGTTCTACTGTAGATATTAAAGAAATTAGCTCTTCACTGTCCATGCATAAGATTTTCATGGAGGAGAATTTTCAACCAAGTGTAGACAGTCAGCGGATGCTAAATCCAAACATGAAAGAGGTAGTAAGAGCAGAGGTATTGAAACTCCTGGATGTAGGTATCATATATCCAATATCAGACAGTGCTAGATCAGCTCGATTTAGGTTGTACTGAAGAAATGTGGTATTATAGTGGTGCAGAATGAAAGAAATGAATTAATTCCCATCAGGATTGTTATAGGATGAAGAGTTTGCATTGATTATCGCAAACTCAATACTACTACTCGAAATGATCATTTTTCCCTTTCATTTATCAATCAGATGTTAGAAAGACTGGCATATCACTCTCATTACTGCTTTCTCGACGAATATTTTGGATATAATCAGATCCAGTAGTACACGATGATCAAGAAAAGACAGCCTTTACTAGTTCTTATGGTACATTTGCTTATCATAGGCTGCCATTTGGTTTGTGCAATGCTCATATTACCTTTCAGCATTGCACGATGGCGATCTTCTCTAACATGGTGGAGAAATTCATAGAAATCTTCAATGATGACTTCTCGGTGTTTGAATCTTCTTAAGATAAATGTTTAAAGTATCTGAGCTTGGTATTATAGCAATGTAAGGAGACAAACTTGGTATTGAATTGGAAAAAATGCCACTTCATGGTACAGAAGGGCATGCTAGGTTTTATTGAATTTCATTAAGGATTTCTCAAAGATCACGAAGCCTTTGTGCGACTTGTTAGTTAAGGATGTCACTCTTGACTTCTCTGCAGAGTGTTTATTGACTTTCAACACTTTAAAAGAGAAATTGACCTCAGCACCAATGATCATTGCACCATATTGGTGTTTGTCATTCAAATTAATATGTGATGCAAGTGATTACGTCGTGGGGACCGTATTGGGATAACGTAAGAACAAAAATTGCATGTGATCTACTATGCGAACAAAATTTAAATGACGCACAAAAAACAACAATACCACCATTGAAAAAGAGCTTCTAGCTATAGTCTATGCCTTCGATAAATTTCAATCCTATCTTGTTGGATCAAATGTCACAGTCTACACTGGTCACACCGTCTTAAAGTATTTGATGACAAAGAATGATACCAAATCGAAACTCATCTGTTGGGTATTATTTTTGCAGGAGTTTGATTTGGGGATTAGGGACAAAAAGGAAAGTAAAAATATGGTAGCTTATCACTTATATCAACTTAAGCTTGAAGAGCAGAAGGAGTTAGTAGAGATAAATGAGATTTTTCCTAATGAGCAGATATTTAGTGTGAAAGAGGCGCCTTTCTATGCTGATATGGCCAATTATTTAGCCAAGCCTATCATTCCACTGGATTATTCAAGTCATCAAAGAACCGACTTGAAATATTATTTTTGGGAGGATCTCATTCTCTATAGGCGAAAGACAGATCAAATTATTCAGCGATGTGCTCCTGAGGATGAAATATCTCGAATACTGGAGCAATCTCATTCAACTGCATATGCAAGACACTTTGGTGCATCAAAGACAGCCGCTAACATTTTACTGTCTGGATTTTATTGGCCTTCACTCTTTCGGAATACTTTTGAGTATGTGAAGAGGTATGACAAATGCTAGTGCATTGGAAAT
Organism: Fraxinus quadrangulata; assembly: GCA_903798255.1. Lineage (NCBI taxonomy): Eukaryota > Viridiplantae > Streptophyta > Magnoliopsida > Lamiales > Oleaceae > Fraxinus > Fraxinus quadrangulata. The sequence continues at coordinate 21,880 of CAIGRB010098926.1, forward strand.
ATCTCTAGAATGAAAGAGATGCCTTTAAAATAACATTTTAGAGATATAGCTTTTTGATGTATAGGGAATTGACTATGGGGCCATTCCCTCCGTTGTTCTCAAATCAGTATATCCTAGTTGCAGTTGATTGTGTCTCCAAATGGATGGAAGCAGTAACATTGCCAACCAATGATGCTAAGGTGGTGATTGGATTTCTAAAGAAGTATATTTTCACCTGTTATTACACACATCGAGCTATCATAAATGATGGTGGTAAACACTTTTGCAATTGGCAACTTGAGTCATTATGGCTAAATATGGCGTCTGACACCATATAGCTACTCTTTATCACCCTCAGACCAGCGTGCAAGTTGAAATCCCTAATCGGGAATTAAAGCAGATACTTAAGGTAATGGTGAGTTCTTTGAGAAATGATTGGTCTAAGAAGCTTAACGACGCTTTGTGGGCTTACAAAATATCTTTCAAAACATATATATGCATGTTTCCTTATCGCTTTGTTTTGGAAAGCGTATCATTTGCCAATTGAATTAGAACACCGTGTTTACGGGACGGTAAAAAACATAAATTTTGATTTGAAAGCAACCAGTGAAAATGGATTACTTCAGTTGAATGAAATGGATGAGTTTCGACTAGAAGCCTTTGAGAACGTAAAACTCTACAAGGAGCACACCAAAAAGTGGCATGACATGCATATTCAAAGAAGAAAGTTTGAGGTGGGCCAAAAGGTCCTGCTATACAACTATAGACTCAAGCTTTTTTCCGAAAAAGTTGAGGTCAAGATGGTCAAGTCCATACACAATTACCAAGGTATTTTCATATGGGGCTATAGAGATCACTCATGAAAACAAGATGACGTTTAAAGTTAATGGATATCAGTTGAAGCCTTATTAGAGTGGTGAAGTCTTAAAGGAAAAGTCAACCATTCATCTTAAAAGAACACCGGAGTAAATCAGCTGTCATAAAGTCGAGCTAGAGACTATAAACAATCGCTAGTTGGGAGGCAACCCAATGCTTCTTTCCTTTTATTTATTCCACTTTATGCTTTAAATAAGGTATTTTTCTTGTTTTTGATGGATTTTAGTAATATTAGGTCATTTGTTGTCCATATAAGTCAGAAGGTGTCTATGAGTGGTCCACACTAGATTTAAAGATGTTGTGCACGAATTTGGGGGTGTCAAAGTGCTACTTTGTTGTTTCGTTGTGAAAATCACGCATTTCGAGATACAAAAATCATTTTAAAACTTTCCCAGATCAACGAGTATTTTCAAGTTTAAAAGTGTTTTAGGGACCAACCACATGGCTTACACTCGGCCAATACAATTTAAAATGTGGTTTGAATTGTTTAGGGGAGGTGGAAAGCCAGCTTCAATTAGGCCACATAAACTAGATTTTAGAAAAATTTGACCAAAAACGTGTTTTTTTGGGAAAAATGAGTGAGTCTTGCAATTTTTGCACGTTTCATACATTTGTCATATTTATTTAACTTTGTTGGCACGAAACTCGAGGTCCATGAGGTCGGAGATGGCCGAGAAACCAAATTCTTGAAACAGGTAAATTTCGTCTTACTGGTAGCCTATGCGATTGCATACGCTACTGTATCATGCGGTCGCATGTTACTTGGTCGAGATTAATCTAAGCCTCAATAAGTATTCTATGCGACTACATTTAAGTACTATATGCGGTCGCATAGTGTATTAAAAAAATGAAACGGATTTTAAAGCACCCATGCACACGACACTTTCTCTTTTTCACCACACACGTCCAGTCCTCGACCACATACGCGACCCTCCCCCTTCTTCAACATACACAACCACTTTAGACCACATCACTCACACACACATGTCACATTCATCAATTTTACCTTCATCTCTTCATTTATCTTCATCAAAGAACTTCAAGGTATTTATCATTTATCTTTGTCCTCCTTTATATACATTATCAATTTTCAACCGCACAAGGATGTTCCAGATCTTTAGTTGGAGATTGAAAACCATTTTAGGCCTAGTAAACGTTCGAATTGAAAATGAGCTATTTCTAGCAAAGTTGTAGCCCTTTGCGTTATCTTTCCAACGCATCTTGAATTGCCTTAAGCGAATAGTAGGAGAAAAAGGTATGACAAAAATATGAAGCAGAAGCAGAATTTTTAACAGCAAGGCAGCGCCTGGGCGCTACTGCCTGGACCTTCAATCGCGGCACCTAGGCGCTGCATCCTAACGCCTAGGTGCTGTACCGCCTGTTTTAGGGGTTTTGTTGATTGGGCCACGAGAAGCCCAGAAAAAGACTCCAAATTGGCCAAGAACGTGTATGAAAGTATAAATAGATATAAGGAGACACTAATAAAGGATTTCAGACATTGAAAAAAGAGGGATACAACGAGGGATCGAAGATTCAAATCAAGGGAAGAAATTCATCGCAGGATTCAAGATCAAAGCAAAGATTGGAAGTGGAAGAAGACATTGGTGCAAGAGTTTATTCTTTTCCATATCTTTATTTCATTAATCCGGTGATGTATTCAAGTTTATTTATTTATTTTTCTTTTTACATTACGTGTAACTAAACTCTAAATTAGGGTGAACAATATAATCTTTTGAGACCCTTAATTCTTTAATCCAAGATTTCTGTGGTTTATTCTTTTATGTGTTGATTTTATTATGATTTTAATACATTAAATTACCAGATCAATAATTTAATGATTTTATGAGCTTCTTACGAATCGAGAGGTGAGTTTGAGATTTAGACCATATAATAAAATTCGATAAAATAGTATAACGTGTAGAGATATATATACTAATTATTGCGGTCATTATATGAATTTTTAGAACTATAATTCGTTTAACTAAGGGAAATTTGCATAGAAATATGTAATTGAATTAGTTAAATAGTCTCAATAAGAACTCGAGATGGGTAAGTTGAATACAATAGAAGAATTCGACTGAATACTACATTGGGTTAGAATCTTGAATTAGGAATTAAGGTGATCATTAGATAAACTTGTTTGTCCTAATATTCATTACTCATTCGAATCTTTATTAAATCAGTGTTTGCAATTTTTATTACTTTCCATTAGTTCACAAGCAAAAAAAACTACTCACGAACATTATCATTCTTTATTTGTCTTTTATCGAATAGAAGTTAGAAAAATTAAATGAAGACTAAAGTATAGTCCTCGTGTGAACGATAATTCGAACTCAAAGGTCAATTACATTACTTGTTACGATATCGTACACTTGCGATACATTGAATGTGTAGTTTTGAAATTTATCATTTTTTTTTTGTGTGTGTGTAATGTTACAATATTTATTTATTTTTGAAATTGGACTATAATATTCTATGAGGAAATTACATACAAACCTACTTTTTAATTTCTCATTTGAATAATGAGGTACAAAGTTTTATCTTTCAAATATTAGGTGCACCCATCCTACCGTACCTTCGCCCGCACACCACTTACCACACAATCGAGATTTTCTCTCTTTCTACCATATTTGTATATGCTATTTCTCTCTCTCTCTCTCTCTCTTCTTTGATTCTTTCCAAAACCATCACCGTCTCCCAATCCATACCTTTGCTCCCACTGTTTACGGGACGTACATTCTCTCTCTCTCTCTCCAAAACCACCCCATCTTCTAGATCCACACTGTTTATGCCTATCGCTGCCCACATCGCCTACCGTCTGTCGAACGTCCACTGTTGTCCTTTTTTCATTTTGCATTTTCTTCTGTTAACTCGCCGTTGAATTCAAAATTGTCTATACTTCTTTCAGATGTGTTTAAGCATTGCCATTGCTATATGGGCACCACTTATTTGGGTTGTGGTGTTGTGAGTGATTGTGCTATTGTTTGCGGCTGCCTTTACTTCTCTCAAGTTTTGGTGCGGTGGTGTCGTTGCTGTTTGGGCATTGTCGTGTTAGGTTGTGGTGTGGTTGTGCGGTTGTAATGTTATTTGTACGCCACATCTACTTCTCTCATGTTGTAATGTTGTAGTGCTGGTAGTGTGGTGGATGTATAGTATATTGTTTGTTTTGGTGATGAGTTACGAATTTGCGTAGTGGTAATATGGTGGATATATAAGTCTGCACGATGGTGGTATGATGTACAAATCTACATGGGTAGTGGTGTGGCGTTGGTTTGAATGTGGCGGTAGCGGGTTGGCATCGAAATTTGCGCGATGCCGATGGTGGTAGAGTGGTGGAGGGTGCAATAAAAAGCAATTATGACCAATTATTTGAGTAAATGTACCAATAAAATGGGTAAAATGTACAAATAATAGTATGTAGCCTAAAAAAAGTATAATTTGCGACAAAATTCGTAAATGTGACCAACAATTTGTGTTTTTGTTATTGTGGCATTTGATGGTGGTAGTGGTGGAGATTGTGGATTTGAGGTGGCAATGACGATTTAGGTAGTACCAATGAGAGTGGGATGAGATGGAGTATAGGGTGTGTAGGGTGATTATGGCATGTTAATTTGGTAATTATGACCAGTTCATTGTTAATTTGTGACCAAAGAATTTTGTGACTTATTGAAATGTGTGATTAGTGACTAGATATATAATTATGATTTACAAACTGTGTTTTTGTGACTGTAATATTGTGTCATTTATGCCTAATATGTGTAAGTGACTTGTTTAATTAAAGATAAGTCACAGATCTTATCAGAGGTCATAAATTGTGACCACTTAATTATTGAAACATTTTGTGAGAAATACCTCTTTGCCATCATATTCCGTTCATCTTGTCATTAAATCGAAATAAATAGAGAAAAAATGGGAAAAAAATTTAAAAGGCAAACCCCCCTACCATTAAATATGGCGCGCAACCCCCCCCCCCCCCCCCCCCCCCCCCCCCCCCCCCCCCCCCCCCCCCCCCCCCCCCCCCCCCCCCCCCACTT
>CAIGRB010098926.1:30181-49495 GCA_903798255.1 Fraxinus quadrangulata
TTTTTTTTTTTTTTTTGAATGATTGAATTTCTTGTGAAGGTAAAAAGAGAAAGCTAGCGAACTTACAGAGTTGGTGAGAAATACTTTAGTTTTGATTTATTTTCTTATTATTTATTTGGGACTCATTTGTACTTTTTTGAAAAGTTTGAGACTATGGTTACAATTAGTTCTTTTTTTTTCATCTTTTCTTTTTTGTTTTAATTGAATAGGAGAGAATATTTATCATTTTCAATAATTTATTGAGAAATTAGATGGTAGAAGCCTTTTACGCACTATATCTAATAGGTGGCGGGATTTTGCGCACCATATCTAAATAGGTAGGGGGGTTTTGCCCTTTTAATTTTTTCCATTTTCTTTTCCTATTTATTTAGATTTAACAGCAGGATGGACGAAACATGAAGGCATGAGGGTATTTTGCACAAAAAGTTTCAAATAATGATGTTTTCTGCTATTTTCAATAAGTAGATGATTTTTCGCACAACATTTAATATGTTGATTTTTTGCAATAAAGTCTTTCTTAAATTTAAAAGTGTATTTTGAAAGTGGTTTTTTTATGTTTTCGCCATATTTTATAGTAGTGTAATTAGCCAAATCTACCACTATCAATATTTTTTGGTCCATATGAAAATGAGCCGAACAATTAGAAGTTGGGCTAATGTAGCCAGTTTATGTTTGGAGCACACAATGTGCATTGGGCATGGCTCACTCAATTTTGGGCCATTGGGCACCTCTGGCTCTTAGTGAAGAATTTAAAAAATTATAATTATAAAATACAATTTCTCGAGGTACGACAAAAAAGAATTCGTCTGTCACAAGGAAAAACTCTGCAAAAGCCATGATTCACCCCCCTCTGACCAGTGTGCAAAAAATGGGCCTCTCCAATTGGCGGGGACCGCATCATATGATGGGCCCCACTAGAGTGACCAGTCCAAACCGTCCGGCAGTTGAAAAAGCTATGTGTCAGTCAATTTGCGTCCCAGTTACCGACACGTTTATCTGGAAATTATCACCGTCTGATCTGACACGTCATCAACTTCGACACCTCCAGTACCATCCTATTGGCTCTTAATTTATCCTCGGTGCTTAGAAGTAACCAATTTACAAAAAACCATTCAAATTTTCGTTAGTCGTCACGTGTGACTCATAAAATATTTCTCTCTGTAATGTTGAATATTATTTCAAGTTGAGAAGCAAAATATGTATAACTTCGTAAACCTAAATATATAAGGATCCCATGATACAAAATAAAAATTTTAAAAATAGTTTCTATTGGGAGAACTAATTGTAGATGCTCATTTCTAAAGATTCATGACTCACTACCCATACAATACAATATGTTGTGAACAATTCATGCTATTCTCGATTTATAACATAATTTGCAAGTCAAATTTTGGAGTACATGAAAAAAAATTATATTAAAAACCTATACTAACAAATGGAAGTCAATGTTTCTCCTATAACGGGATTACTTAGAATATTTGGTGGGCGTGAGTGTATTGACATGGACATTCTTATCGCGGGCACAGTAACAATTATTTTCTAAGCTATGAAATATTTAATTCTATTTGTTGAAGTTTCACCCATATTCCATTAGGTTTGTTGAATCTTTTGAAGAATGGTATTAAAGGGATCAAAGTTGGACATTGGAATTTTTGGAGCACCAATTTGAGCTCCTAGACACCATTCAGGAAGAAGAAACAGATTTGGACCCAAAAAAGGTGCTTGAGCACCATTTAGGGTGTTGGACTGCCACTCACTTGTCGCCTACTTCCCGCTTGAGCGCCGCCTGCCACTTGAACGACAGTGTTATTTCGAGAAATATTGTTTTCATTTTTCTGGTTCACTTTTTATCCCCTTCTTATCTATAATATATTCATTTGAATCCTATATATATACTCCACATAATTATTGACTTTGGATCAAATTTTAGACTTCATTGTATAGAATTAGAATAATCCATTGTATCGTTTCTCTCCTTATGAATAAAATTATCTTCCTCTACCCATGATGTTTTCCATGTCAATTATTTGTATTCTTGTATTGTGATCTTTACCTCATATTCTATTATATCTCATTATTCCCTAACAAGTAGTATTAGTGTGTGCAATTACTTAGTTAGATTTGTTAACAAGTGGTATCATTGCTATACATAATTCTTCACAACTAATGGCCCTATTTCTAACACTATTGTTTCGAGATATTAAGATTTTGACATAGCCCTTGTTTGATTTTCATCTTTTTCAAAATATGTTTTTTTTCTCTCTTCTTTTCAAGCACACATTACTCAATAACATAATATTATACGCAAACTCAATTTTTTAACCACATATTATCCATCAATTTATTATTCCAAAATACATTTTACAAAAAAAAAAATGGAATCAAACAAGCCCTTAGTATAATTTAGTTAAAATGGGTTTGTCTATTTCATATATAATATTTCTTATTTATAATTGGATTCCATCAGTATTTTATTTATCTCAAATTTAAGATGATCATGGATTATTTTGGTTGAGAATTAAGATCCTTTATAGTCTCACCTTGCTCGATTTTGGTGTGTACTTGGGAGTTTGAGGTGCTTGAGAGATATATGTAATGTACATAAATATGGAAAGAGAGCAATTCATATTTACACAATCTTATTCCCTCCAATATAAATAATACCAATCATTAGGACTCCCACTAATTTCTGAAAAAACATTCTTGATGATAAAGCAAGATAAGAATAATATCTGCTCATTAAGAAGCTATAGAAAGGAACAGCCTAAAAAAGTAGACATTTACTGATAGTGATAGAGGAGAGACAGAGACCAAATTCTTGGAATTGTAAGCCATTTTTTGTACGTATTTTAAGGCCAGGGTCCAGTATGTTTATGGGGTACCCCATAGTGAGCCTGTATTCTGATGTTGACTGCATTCAACATTATTGAACCATTAGTGCTTGATAGCTGCCAATTTTTCCTGCTTTTCAAATTTAACGCTAAGGCACTGATTTCCATATACTGTAAATTCAGCAACTGGAATTACCTTAATTCATTACAGAGTAACTCACAAGCTTTTTTATTTTAAAATTTACAATATTTTCAGCCATTATTCCGAAAAAAATATTATTTTAAATAGTAAATTCTTGAAAAATATATGATTAAAAAATAAGAAAAAAAGTCTTTAGAGAATGAAAGACAAACGGGGGCTTAATTCACTTTCTTCTTTGTGTTTTTTTAAAGTTAAGATGAAATTCAACATGTAGTGGTATTTGTAGACTTCCACAATCATCTCTCACTTTTAGCCATTGTTTGACAATTATTATTTGTGGAAAATAGAATTTTGTATAGTAATTTTTAGGAAAATGTATAAATAAAAAGTAGGAAAAAAATTTAGATTTACGTACAGAATATTTTATTGTATTAATTTGTGGTTGAAAATGAGTATATAAAAAAAAGTTTTAAAATAATGATTTTCAAACCGGGCTTAATGTCTATATTTGATTATTTGGTGACAATAGTATTTCAATTTTTGAGACCAATATGAATTAAAATCACTGTTTTCTCTCTCTTTTTTAAGATCAAACCACCAAAATGTGAAGTATTATATTTACATTATAATATAAAATAATATACAAATTTATGGGATGAAGTATGGGAAGATGGAGACTTGTGAAATGATTGAGATGTCGCTATGCGAAACGAAAGTACGAGCTAAAAAATTAAATAAAATTTCAATGAAAAAAAATTAAATTAACAATACAACGTAAGGTTCGTATGACCATTTATGGAACGCCTAGGGATGAAGCATACATGTCAAGATGGGTAATAGAGAAAGGTCGACTAATCACAAAATTATGGCTTCGGAAATTGTTAGGGGGTTTAGATAGTGGTGGCAATGGGTCGAACCGAGCCTCACGAGCTCACGAGCCGAGCTCGGGCTAGGCTCATTACAAATACCCGAGCTCGGCTTAGCCCAGGAGCTCGTGGCTCGTGGGCCGACCGAGCTTTAGCTCGCGGCTCGTCTTTTTTTTTTTTTTTTTNTTTTTTTTTTTTTTTAAATTTTTACCTCGAGCCGGCGAGCTCATTGGCTCGCCCACGAGCCGCTCGTTTTTTGACGAGCCGAGCAGGCTCCGCTCGCTTAACGAGCCGCCCGCTCGGCTCGGGCTCGAGCTCGTTGGCTCGTCCACGAGCCACTCGTTTTTTGACGAGACGAGCAGGCTCAGCTCGCCTAACGAGCCGCTCGCTCGGCTCGGGCTCGTCTTTTGACGAGCCGAGTTTTGACTAGCCGAGCGACTGAGTTGAGACTAATTTCTCGATTTGTCCACAATGTCCTTGTCATAGAAATATTAAGTAGTTAAGAAAAATATAAAATATATGAAAAAAATCAACATACTAATTTACGAGGAAAACTCTCTCGATAACCCAACTCCTCAAGTATTGTTGACAAAATATTACTTAGACCGTACACAATATTCTACTTCTTGTTCGAACTCCAAAGAGAACGAGAAAGTTCCCAAAACGCTAGATCTAATTTTTCCTCTTTGACACATATACAAGAAAAAATATGTCAATATAAAATGATTGTAATATTATAAAATTCTCTTTTCCAATTGTTGGATAAGAAAATATACCTTTTTTATTAAGAAGTTAGAAAAAAGTAAAATAACGTTAAAAAAGTATACGAGCAGTCAAAGTTAGAAATATTCTACTTTATGAAAAAATGTAACGATCCTCTAAAATTTCTCATTCAAGCAAACTTCCAAGTATCTTAAGAAAAATAATTTAAATTGTTCTTAACCAAAAAAATAAAGAGAATAAGTCGATTACATAGAATTCTACGTTTTGAAACAATTACATGTTATTTCAATTCAAAAGTAATTATGTACATATATAATAATCACAAATTGATTACAGCAAATGAATTAAAGAGATGAAAAAATCTTAGAATTGAAAGAGAAAAAGACATTTTTTTGGGCTCTGAAGTCTTCACAAATCTCAGAATATATATGAGAGATTTTCTTCGAGATTTACTATTTATATTTTTCACAAAAAAAGTCTTCAAAAGTCCAATAAGTAGAGAATTCTCCAAAAATCACAGTCTATTTGAATAACTCATTACTTATAGAAACTTTTAAAAAGTTTCAATTGAATATTTTGTGACTTTTGGAGACTTTTTAAAAATCTAAAGAAATTCCAATTAGAAGGACATGATATCAGTAATATAGCATAAGGTGACTTCATCAATTACGATTTCTTTTCCCTATTTTGAATTGAAACATTTGAGATAACAATCCTAGTATTCTCCAGTTACTAAAATCTAGTGAAAATTCCGTATTTTCTTTGTTAAGAAATATAGGGTTATTTTGTTTTATTATTTATTAAGGGTAGAATAATCTTTTTAGTTTCCTTTGTTTAGCTTATATATAATCTCTATGTATTTAGGTTAAATTATCTTTTTGCATTTAATTTCATTATACAGTATGGATGAAACCCTAGCCTCCTCTTATTTTTCTTTATTTTTTTGGATTGTTTAACATGGTATCAGAGATAAGTTTCATAGGACAAGACTTAATCTCAAACATAGCTTTCCTTCCTTTTGAGATCTGGTATTTCGTTTAATTCAGTTTCTGCAATCTGATATTTCGTTTTCCTTTCTTTTGCGATCTGATTTTCCTTTTGTTTTCTGATTATGGCTATTGAAAGAGACGATTCGCTTCAGTCTGTGAGTGTGAGGTTGGAGTTATGTGATGAGAAATGTTTTTAAGAGTAAGAAGACGTGGGGATATGTTACTGGAACTTCTATGAAACCTGGGGATACTAATGATGATTATGCTGCTTTGATAGATACTTGGAAAGCAAACAATGCAAATTTTTTTACTTGGATTAACAATTTTATTGAGCGTTCCATAGGTAGAAAGTTGGCGAAGTATGAGACAGTAAATGAGGTTTGGGATCATCTACAATGGTTTTTCACTCAGTCAAATTTTGCAAAGCAGTATCAATTGGAGAATGACAAACAAGCTCTTCAGCAGAAGAATATGAGTGTTCATGAGTTTTATTTTGCTATGACAGATCTTTGGGATCAATTGGCTCTTACAGAATCGATAGAATTAAAGGCATGTGCAACAGTTTCTAACAGCACTACGCAGTGATTTTGAAGGACTTAGAGGTTCAATTTTGCATCGTTCTCCACTTCCTTCTGTTGACTCAGTTGTCAGTGAGTTTTTTGCTGAAAAAATACTTCTTAAGTCTTATTCTGAAAAGGGAATTCTTTCTAATTCTAATCCTTCTATGTTGCAATGCCTTTTTAGTTACTCTCTAGTAATCAGAATAAGTTTTATACAATGGCTGCCCCCCGACGGGTGCAGTTTCTGTAAGCAGAAAGGTTATTGGAAGGATCAGTGTCCTAAGTTGAGACAGCAGAATCAATCGCAGCAACAATCTCAAACTTGGAAGCCTGGCAATCAGTCACAATTGAATGCCCATAGACCACATCAGGGTTATAGACCACCACAGTCTAATACTGCAGCAGTAGTTTCATCAGGTGCTTTCACTGGTCCTAGTACTCTGGCTGAGCAATTTCAGAAGTACCTCTCCTTACAGCCACAAGCTATGTCTGCTTCTTCTTCCCTTGGTCAATTGCCTCATAGTTTTTCAGGTATGTTTCATTCTGTATGGATTTTTGATTCTGGTGCTTTACATCATATGTCTCCAGATTCTTCATCTTTTACTTCCGTGTTTACTTCGTCTTCTATTCCTGTCATGACTATTGATGGCACTCTTATGCCTTTAGCAGATGTTGTTTCTGTTGTCATACCTCACTTGTCTCTCCCTAATATTTATCATATTTCGAAACTCACATTAAATCTTACTTCTGTTGGTCAGTTATGTGATTCTGGTAATTTAGTCACATTTTTCTCTTCTTCTTGTTATGTGCAGGATCTGCAGTCTCAGAAGCTGATTGAGACATGCCGTAGGAATGAGGGGACTATATATTTTGGATGAGTTAAAAGTACCAGTTGCTGCTGCTACTCTTAGTGTTGATTTGTTTTCTTTTCGTTTGAGTCATTCTTCTTCTAGTTTTTATTTATGGCATTCTCGCATAGGTCATGTTTCGTCTTCTCGTTTGAAATTTTTGATTTCTACAGGGGCATTAGGAAATTTGCAACATTTTAATCGAAGTATATCTATTTCTTCATCTCCATTTGATTTGATTCATTCTGATGTATGGAGGACCTTCTCCTATTGCTACAAAAGGAAGGTCTCGATATTATATTTCTTTTATTGATGATCATACTCGTTATTGTTGATTTTATTTAATGAAATATCGTTCTGAATTCTTTGAGATATACACAGTCTTTCGTGCTCTTGTCAAAACTCAACATTATGCTGTTATCAAATGTTTTAGGTGTGATTTGGGTGGGGAATACATTTCTAATAAATTTTGTAAGCTGCTTACCTTAGATGGAACTATTCACCAAACTTCGTGTACAGATACTCCTGAGCAAAATGATGTTGCTGAAAGAAAACATGGCACATTGTTGAAACTGCTCGTTCACTCTTGTTGTCTGCTTCTATTCTTAGTGTGTTTTAGGGTGAAACTGTTTTTACTAGTTTAAGTTCGATTAATACAATTCCATCTTATCATATTTCAGGTTTTTCTCATTTCGAAAGGTTGCATGGGTATGCCCTTGATTATTCTTTCTTAGAGTTTTTGATTGTACTTATTTCGTTCTTCGTCCTCATATAGAACGCAGCAAGTTGTCATCTCAATATGCTATTTGTGTCTTTTTTGGTTATGGTAAAGGTCAAAAGAGGTATCGTTGTTTTGATCCAAAAACTCAAAAATTTTATGTGTCTTGTCATGTTGTCTTTCTCGAGCATATACCTTTCTTTTCTATTTCATCAACTACTCATAGTTTGACTAGATCTGATCTTATTCGTATAGATCATTTTTCTGACGATTCTGATAGTTTGTCATCTTAGGTTCCTAGTGCTTCAAATACCTCTTCTCATGTTCTTACCCCGTTATCTTTACAACCAATTCGTACTGATCATTCTGCATATCTGACATTTTACTCTCCAACACACTTGAAGTTCACTCTTCTCCTATGGTCCCTCAAGCACCGTCTGAGATTGTAGATCCACCCTTACGTCGATTCATACGCATTCATAAGTCTACAAAGTTATCAGATTTTGCTTATTCTTGTTATTCTTCATCTTTTACTTTCTTTTTAGCTTCTATTCATTGTCTCTCTGAATCATCTTCCTATAAAGATACAATTCTTGATATTATTTGGCAGCAGGTTATGGATGATGAACTTTCTGCTTTGCATAAGACTGGTACTAGGGATTTGGTTCTTCTGCCTCCTGGTAAGAGTGTTGTTGGTTGCCGTTAGGTGTATAAGATTAAGACTAATTCTGATGGATCAATTGAGAGATACAAAGTTAGATTAGTTGCAAAAGGGTACTCTCAATAGTATGGTATGGATTATGAGGAGACATTTGCTCATGTTGCAAAAATGACTACTATGCGTACTCTTATTGCAATAGCTTCGATTCGTCAATGACGTATCTCTCAACTTGATGTTAAAAATGCCTTCTTGAATGGAGATCTTCAAGAAGAAGTTTATATGGCGCCCCTCCTGACGTTTCACATGATTTTGGGTATATTTGCAAGCTCAAGAAAGCGTTATATGGTCTCAAACAAGCACCTCGTGCTTGGATTGAGAAATTTTCTGTTGTGATCTCTTTCCTTAGATTTGCTTTTAGTAGTCATAATTATGCTCTTTTTGTTAAGTGCACTAATGTATGTCGTATCATTCTATCTTTATATGTTGATGACATGATTATTATTGGTGATGATATTGATGGTATTTCAGTTTTGAAGACGGATTTAACTATACAGTTTGAAATGAAGGATTTAGGTTCTCTACGATATTTTTTGAATATTGAGATAGCCTGCTCACCCAAAGGTTATCTTCTTTCTCAGTCGAACTATGTTGCAGATATTCTTGAGCGGGCTAGACTTACTGATAATAACACTATTGATACTCCCATTTGAGGTTAATGCAAAGTATTCTTCTTATGATGGTTTACCTTTATCAGATCCTACTTTATACCGTACTATTATTGGGAGCTTGGTATATCTCACTATTACTCGTCCAGATATTGCATATGATGTTCATGTTGTTAGTCAGTTTGTTGCTTCTCATACTACAGTTCATTGGGTAGTTGTTCTTCGTATTTTGCGGTATCTTTGGGGTACAGTCTTTCAGAGTGTTTTACTTCCATCCACATCTTCCTTGGAGCTGCGTGCATATTCTGATGTTGATCATGGCAGTGATCCCACAGATCGCAAGTCTGTTACTGGTTTCTGTATTTTTTTAGGTGATTCTCTTATTTCTTGGAAGAGTAAGAAAAAATCTGTTGTTTCTCAATCTTCAACTGAAGCAGAATATCGTGCTTTGACATCTACTACCAAAGAGATTGTTTGGTTACGTTGGTTATTTGCAGATATAGAAGTTTTTCTTTCTCATCCCACTTCTATGTATTGTGATAACCAGAGTTCTATTCAAATCGCTCACAACTCGATTTTTCATGAACGAACTAAGCACATTGAGATCGATTGTCACCTTACTTGTCATCATCTCAAGTATGACACAATTACTTTGCCCTTTGTTTCTTCGTCTTTGCAGTTTGCAAATTTTTTTACCAACTCGCATTCTATTTCCCGTTTTCATTTTCTGGTTGACAAATTATCGATACTTGTCGTTGTCGCATCGTGAGTTTGAGGGGAGATGTTAAGAAATATAAGGTTATTTTGTTTTATAGTTTATTAATGGTAGAATAGTCTTTTTAGTTTCATTTGTTTAGCCTATATATAGTCTCTTTATATTTAGGTTAAATTATCTTTTTGTATTCAATTTCATTATGCAGTATCAATGAAATCCTAGCCCCCTCTTCTTTTTCTTTATTTCTTTGGATTGTTTAACACTCTTATGTAGCTTTTGATAACAATACTTGACCAAAACTGGTGAATTAACCGTCTTAATTCTCAAAACGAAGAATTGGTATACTTTATTTATCATAAAAGTATAAATCACTTACAATCAACAAATTCTACAACTCGGGTAGAACAAGCTTGCTAGAAAATATGGTGCAATTCCCTTTCTTGACTTATTGGGAATTTATCAATCATCGACATCAACCTAATTCCCCTAACTTATAAATACCAACGCCATATGACGAATTTTGGTGTGGTTGTTCATTATATTACTTCTTCCTATCACCCTTTGAAGATCCAAGATATTTTTACATTGATTCTATCATATGATTCTTGAGATCATACAACCACAAGCCGTCGCTCGAGCAAAGGCATGGCGACATCGAGCGACGGAGATTCTGTTTTTGACGCTCGAGCCAATCCATGGTGATAGTCTAGCGAAAATCCGCGACGTATCTTACTCAAGCAATTTTATTAGTCTTTCAGAAAGCTATACACTTCTGACTTCGAGAAATTTGCCAAGCCTACTCTACCGTTTTGACATTTTTTTCTCAATGTAATAAGGTCTTCCACAATCGCAACAAATTACACTATTTTTCATGAATTTATTCTTTTTCTACTTGACATGGATTGCCCTAGGGTTCTCGACGCCTCAATGCAGGCCATCGGGCTAGCCTTTCCCCAGTGAGCCAGCAAGCTTGGCACAAACCTACACTGGTACCTTGAGTAGGTGACACAAAATGTACCTATTTGACAATGAAGAAGAAAAAGTGAATCAAAGAAGAGAAGAAATAAGGACAAAGAGAAAATCAATTTATTCATATATTAAAGGATGTCTGTTTATTACGACCCAAATCATTTTATATAGAAAATGACTTTGATGTAGCACGAAAGCGATAAACACCTTGATTCACAAGAAACTCCGTAAAATATTCGTTGATTCCTTATAAAAATATCGAATATTCGATTTGATCAACAAATCATTGATTTGTACCCGAATATTAATTTGAATTGAAAATTGGAGAAAATCAAAACAGTTAATATGTTATTTTCATTCAAAAAAAATCTCTTTCCATTAAGGCTATAACTCTTATTATAAAAAACTTAATAGTCTAGTTAACGACTAATCCTCATAAATAATTAACTCTAATAATGGCTAATTCTAATTAATAACTAATATCTCTATAATAACAAAAATTAGAAGTCCTAATCCGAATTGAATTCCAAATTTATTTAATAAATAAAATACAAATTAAAAATAATAATTAAAAACTCAATTTTCATCGTTCTCATCCGATTGACAAAGATTTGTCCTCGAATTTTGCAATGTATTTTTCATCCAATTCCTTGTAATGACAATATTTTACTTGGTAAATTTGTAGGACACGATAGAAAATTCTTTGAATGAAGGTTGAACTATAACAAGCATCTCAAGATCTATAAACTCTCTTGTAGTACTTCAAACCTACTTTGATTTCTTTGGATTGCCTATCAGAGACATTGACATCGGCTTTTCATAGAAAATAGGTAAAACGTCATAATTTTCATCACACAAATTCATATATTATTCAATTTCTTCATCAAAGATTGAGATCTAGTGTAACTGTCACTACCCAAATCCACAAATTTTGCGATTTCTTCATAAAAAATTGGAGGATTTTCTTAGCTAAAATTAAAAAATTCTTCAACTTCTTTGTCAAAAATTGCGTAGTCCTCATCCAACTCTATATCAATCAACTTCTTTGGATCAAAAGGACCGAAAAGGTTATTATCATAAATTATAACTGTTGTTATTGAATTTCATTATTAGGAACGAACTTGACTTTGATATCAATTGATGTAGTATGAAAACGATAAATACATTGATTCACACGGAATACCATAAAATATTCGTTGATTTTTTTGCAAAAATACCGAATACTTGATTTGATCAATAAATTATTGATTTGTGCCCGAATACTAATTTGGATTGAAAATTAGAGAAAATCTCTCATTCAAAATAACTTCTGTTGCCATTAAGGCTACAACCCTTATTTATAAGAACTAAAAATTCTAATTAACGATTAATCCTAATAACTAACTCACTCTAATTAATGACTAATCCTAATTAACAACCAACATCTAAATTATCACAAAATTAAAATAATAATTAAAAACACAGTTTTCATTAGACTTTCAATCTAATTAAATTTTCTATCTGAACAAATTTGAAATAAAAAATAACATTAGTGATATCAAATTCCTAACAATATAAAACTACTAAAATCTAGATAAACTCAAATTCTAATTTTTTCTACACGTAAGAATGGATTCAGGATCGAATTACAAGTTGGCTAATACGTAAAAAAATAAAATTATACATGATTTTTGTTTTCCACATAAAAAAAATTTCTACCAAAAAAATGAAGTGGGTTGGGAACTGGACCTGGCTACACAACCCGGACCAGTCCCCCTACATCCATCCTCGAGGACACAGCTATAATACCTACATATAATGTCGTCATTAGTGCACATTGGTGGTATGGGACACACAAATAACTCATTGCATTATCCAACACGCATATGGGTAAGAAAATTTATCTTCATTCAGCTCTCCACGCTATGTCTCTTACACACAAGCCTGTAGTACCTATGGTCATATGCCTCTAGAACCAGCCTCCAACCTATGCCCACAAACTTTAGTTCCTCGGTTGGATAGACATTGCCGCAGCACCACTACACATCCCAAAGTACCAACACAAGATGCTCATCAATGTATAATTTTGCAATATTCATTGCACTCCACGAAACAAACATGCATCTAAATATGCCCAACAGCTGCCCGTTGCATCGTCTGCCCGCTGCATCAACTAATCCCAAAGCTTTTTCCTCCATTGCTTGCCCACCAAATTGACAAATTGACAGAATCCCAAAAATCGTCTTCCGCATGAACCAGCGACGATGATCTCCAGCAATCACTAGCATGATGTTCGAGTAGACCCGCTCTGATACGTTTCTTGTTTACATAAATAATAAAGACTTCAGAAAAATTATAAAATAATTAACCTAAACTTTACCACAACACTAGGTAGAGAAAGAAATCATATTGCAATTAAATATTTGTGCATAGTAGTAACATAGCATAAGGTGACTTCATCTTTACAACTTCCTCAATAGTTGCAATCGAAGTCCTCATGTTACAACTTTTGAGGTAACTATCACGACAAAAAGAGAATGCCATCCCTTAATCTCATTTTATAATATGTTTAGTCGAACTTAAAAGCCAATTTCGGACAGCATGTAGGCTTTTGAGCTCGGCTAAACATGCTCTAAATGTTCATTAATGAGATCTCATAATAAATTAACTGCAAAGGAAAAAAAAATAGACAAGATACTACTGAACAAGGCATATAATTGACACTTTTTGGATTTTATTACCATCTTTGTTGATTAAAGAAGCGAAAGCTAAATGGAATACTTTTAAATGGCGTTGACTTGCTTCTCTACGGTTATGATGAAGCGTGTGTTATAGATAGGCGACAAAATGATTAACTTTGCTAGCTAAAAAGAAATGGTTATCAAGCTGCAAGTCATGGACTAACTTACCGGCTGCAATCAGTTGTGGGTCTATATATGTTTTTAGTGTCCACTGTCCATCCTCCACCCCACCCCACGCCAAGTTGGGACCTAAAGTTTGTACGGCTAACTTAAAAAACTTACAAGTAAATGAGTTAGTTTTGAAATTAGAAATAAATAAGTTATTTGAAAGGAATGCAACAATTAATTTTAAAATAAGTAACTATTTTTTGTAAAAGTGAAAAAAAAAAAAATCAAATTATCCAAAAAATAATTAGAAACTAAGATCAGCCAAACATGCTCGTAAGCCTCACAAAATAGGCCGCATTGCCTTCTTGGATGGAAAGGAACCAATCCCTATAAAATTCTCGTCGTGATTGTAGTACTCAATGTTGATATCACAAATCAAAAAACACCGTTTTCGACTTTTCAAAAAGTTCAAGTTTGTTGCAATCTACTAGCTCAATAATTACTATGTAGTATTTACATAGCTAATTTTGTAGAGTTGTAAAGCAATTGAAACAATAGTAATTACAGTTCTAAATAGGAGCCTGCAAACTCCCAAACATTTGGGTAGACACAAGACTAGTGATTGCTCCTAATCCGCAAAATTTGTGGTAAAATAGCTTAACAAAAAGGTCCCATTTGTTGTGAAATTTTTGCATAAAAGTCATTAACAGAATTAAGTATCGAATTGACCCATATTATGGTGAGTTGGAAGGCAAATCAGTGTCCTCAAGAGAGTGGCTAAGTCAAGATTCTCAGACTAGTTGCAGAATATAGCATGTGGACCCATAATATCTTACTTGGTTTTATATCATTCCTCTCCATATATGATGACAAATAATGGGTGTCCCTCACCACTCTTAGAGGATGGACTTTGGATACCCTACGTGAAAGAGAGAGAGAGATGCATGGCAAGGCCAACTTTCATGTTAATTAATTTCATTTTTTAATAGCTTAGTTAAGAATATTTAGGGACTCAGTGTACTCCACTCGATTGCTAGATGTGTACATTTAGTTAAACTATTTTTTTTTTAATTTTTTTTATTTTTATCAAAGACCTGGTATATGTACAATTTTAGCAATTAAATAATTATGAGACTTGAATCTATGTGTTTTGTATGCTTTGGTTTCATGATAATCGCCTCGTATAGAGGTTTAAATTTTCGTTTGATCTTCTATATTAATTAAAAAGTAATTACTGTATCCATACGACACTTGTATAATAACTATAATTTGACTCTTGCTTAAAAAAAAAAAAAAAAAAAAAAAAANCTCCTCTCTTGGGACATTCTTCAACATGGTGGTTAACGGTTGGAAATTTGTTTAGAAGATTGGAAAAGTTGGTTAAGTGACAAAACTAAAACTTTGGAAAAATGACTTTCGTGTCAACTTCAACCAAATATTCGAACTTGATCCGATGGTGAAATTACAAAAGTAAATAGACTAACTTGTTATTCTCGTCGAGTAGATCGTCGTGGTATATTTGAAATCTCAAAACCAATTTCTGATGAATGAGAAATTGCGGTTCAAAATTGTGAAGAAAATAGAAGAAGCTGTCTGAAAAATTAACTAAGGTTGTTGCTAACTTATAATTGGACTGTCGCTTGAGCTACAGGTGACAGGCTAGCGAAAAAGTCTCTATTTTTATCGTTTGAGCGATGCAATGGCGACAAGCTAGCGACAGTAAATTGTGCGAACTTTGGCAAGTGTTGTTGAGCTTGGGGTGCGACATTTCATTCACAACCACTCATCCTCTATATATAGGACCACTTGGACATCCATTTTGCATCCAATTCCATATGTGCATTGTGCATTCATAATATATTTTGCAAAAAATCTATCAAATTTATTCCAAAACCGTTTTTCCTTATAGAGAGGGAATTCCGTCATGTTCGCCGTTGTCTTGTAGTTTGAAGTGTTGTCACCACAAGAATTGAATCTGCTGTATTTTAGGAGATAAGTGTCGAAAATCGTGAGTACCGTAACGGGGCAATATTGTCTTAACGAGAAAGTGTCATCACTTACCTCGAATTATGATTTCCTACTTCTTCTTCTTACTTATTATGATTTCCTACTTCTTCTTCTTACTTCTTAGCTGCAATTTTAGTTTTTCATACTACATTTTCCAACCCCTATATATATAATTTAGTTACGCTCCTACGGATTAAACTTTATTTGTTTGATTACATAAACAAAATTTTCTCACTATCATATACACCCGAAACAACACTAACTTCATCTCACCCTATTACTTATCACTAACATTTTAAAACTCAACAATAACAACTAAACACTAGAATCGTACATCAATCTCTGTATAACATTGAGATTGCAACTAGCCACCTTGTAGGTAGTCATCTATTTTGAATGTTATGCAATATTACACTATTAATCTCTCCCTTTTGAAAAAGATAATTAGGTCTAAACTCTTATTTTGTCACTTTGATTCGGAGGGATGATTACTTGATTGGTGACTGACCTTTGTATAACATTTTTAGGGGGTCATTAAATTTCAAAAGTTCTCTCTAATCACCAAATTTTACAAAATATATTCTCATCCATCACTAATTGATATTCTAGAAACCTTCAACTAAATTTAGTGACAAATAATTAATCAATCTTTATTTTATTTTATTTTTAGTTTTTTCCCTTCCTTTTTCTGTTGCCTCTTTGATTTTAGAGAGGTCAACAGACAATCAATGGATAAAATACTATTTATTTCTCTAAGTTTGGCGATATTAGATAGAATAAAATTGTGGGGGAGGAGTACCCAAAAAAAAAAAAAAGACTTAAAAAAACTATAAAAATTGATTAATTACATGATTGGTCACTGAACTTCAAAAGTTTCTACATTAGTCACCGAAGTTTACAAAATGTAATTACATCAATTACTCATCCATCATTGAGTGCTTGATGGTATTACGTTTTGCAAAGTTCAGTGAGTAACTTCAAAACTGTTGAAATTCTCAATGATGAATGAAATTGCATTTTGTAAAATTTAGTGATAATCGGAAAACTTTTGAAGTTTAGCGACCTTCTGAAAATCTTTTGCAAAATTCAGTGACCTATCAAGTAATTTGTCCTTGTTTCGAATGACTTTTTTCAAAAAAAAAAAAAAAAAAAATTAAGGAAGGAAAAGGAACATTTATTGATACCTGAATATAATTGGGTTAGTCGACTCGGACACAATAAAACGTGAATAAGTGGTGTTTTATTCTTGCACAAATCAAAAGCATCATTGCAAAAAGTTCATAGTATTTAGATAAAATCTATATAGCCCAAAAAAGATTATAATCCATATAGGAAGTCGCAAAGGTTCAAATTTTCTAAAAGATGATTGAAGACAATAAGCGACTCTGTGAGTCGTAACTTTTGACTTAAGTGCATGCCGTAATGCCTGGTTTAAGTAAAGTAGTGAATTATCTAAAAGTTTTATTTATTACAAATAAATAAAAAATAATAATCAACTAATAACATTTTTTTTTTTTGTTCTTTATTTCCTTGAAATTATTAAATTTAATTGATCCCATGATTAATCCGAAGGACGAGCGTAGGAATTTAGAGAGGCAGTGGCAGAAGGGTGTACCAGAAATGAACCCTACAATGCCCACATCCTACAGCTTTGGGCCCACCACCTACTCTATATGTTCACTTCCCGAGATTCCCATATGCGAGGCGTGCTTGTTTCCCGGAATATTCTCCGGCAAGTCACCGGTATTTTGATTTCCAATATCCGAAAGTGAGATTCTGAATTTCAACTTAAAATTTAGGTTATGTTAACATCATAATTAGATGCTGACATTCAGTTTGACAACTATATTTTTTTAGGTAAAATGGAGTTCTAGATGGTGTCTTTTAGAAATGTATGGTTAAAAAGTAAATAATTAAATTTAGATTTACGCGTAAAATGTTTCATTTTATAAATGAGTAATTAGAAATAAGTACGGAGAAAAAAGAATTTTGAAATCATAATTCTCAAACATGGCTAAATAGATTTGGAATCCAAAATCACACTGCAATAGCTCCATTGAAACTAAAACTCGAGTTAGCCATTCAAGCATTTGATTCACGCTCTTTCCTTAAGAAAACTAAATAAATTAGGTCAAAAATAACGAGGTCAAAAATAAATTAAGAAAATGTCATTGTATAACTTGTGAAAGTGGGAAATGAAAATTTTTAATTTCATGAAATAAAAATTTATTATTATATTTGATATGAAAATTACCAAAAAGTAATGCAATGAATCATCTTTATTATTGGATATTCATCATTTAACGTGTATTAATATGAGATGATATTCTTTAGATTCCAATTATCTAAGATGTAAATTTTGATTATTCTCTAAGAATTTAATAATAAATTTATTTCTATTATATATCATAACAAATTTTTCGTAATAATCATTTTTTATTGCAAATTTTATTAAGATCAAAAAGTAATTGTCACAAGTAAAAAGTAGCACCACCTACTCTAGTTTATTTGTTAACTCTAGTTTACAGTACTTTTCGTGCTAATTAATCTAATATACAACAGTTTAGCGATGTCATTAAAATATGGCCCGTAATTAAAAAAAGAACCATGCTGCAGTGTCAAAATAATTGAATTATTGGTTTATATATTGTCATATTATTTTCTATTATTGAACTGTTTAAAACACAATTATCTTTTTTATCAAATCACCTTCCGCCACCTATTCTGAACATCATTCTTCTAACAAAGTTATTTAAACCTTAAAGAATGTAATTGGGCCATAGGTTCTTGAGAGGTGGACTGTTGAGGAAGCAAAGAGGACCGTCTATTTTATAAATATTTGAGGTAATTGTAGTTTGTAATAATTGATGAAAATGACATTTCCCATAATGTTTTTGCCACTACTAAAATCTTTGCAGGCTTGCTGTTGAAAACTTTTTAAAGGGGACATCATATTGATAGGTAGCATTGGATAGTTCTCATCAAATTACATGTTGGGTTGGTTTAGAACATTAGTTTTAACACTAATAAATCCTCACTTTTTGACCTCTAAATTGTTTTAAGATAGTTCTCTTTACAAATTATTCAATGTTAATCTTTTTTTGTTAATACTAATTTAGAGATTGGATAAGATTATGATAAAAGAGATTTGGTCAAAACCCTCATTCTTATAGAAATTTTATCGCAACACTGAAAACTCGAAATAAACGAGAAAAAAAATACAAACAAATAGACATTTTATGACTAGTGTCGTGTGAACCAAAAGTTAAGAGCCAAATTATTTGTTTTGATCCTAGTAGCAACAAAATATGACTCCATTTTTAATATACCTAGTCTTATTGAGGGGCATAATAACTCTCAATAACTGTGAAAACCAATCATTTCATATTTTATTGTATAATAAAAAAAGTTAAGAAGCAAATTATTATCACTTTATATTTTTTATTGTGTTGTTAATGAAATATCCAAGGAATAATTAAGAAACTTATTCTTTTTATTGTTCATATTATTACTTGCTCTTCACGTACCGACTAGCATAATCCTCGTATTTTTTACACAAAAGGTCCGAAGAAAAAAAAAATTAAAAAGGAAAGGAGGAAAAATAATATGACATACTTAATTTTTCTTTCTCAATGATATCCCGTCTAATCTCTTACAAAACTTGCCATAAGAATTCAAAATTGCAAATGGGACCCTTGCTGAAATTTTTATACAAAGATATCATATGCATAAAGTACAAGGATTCTAAGCATAAAAGAGGAAAATCTCTGTTCCCTTCAAGCTAGGACTTTT
>CAIGRB010098942.1:0-16858 GCA_903798255.1 Fraxinus quadrangulata
TTCTTTTAATTGTTAGCGACCCATACGCGAAACACTAATTCATTCAGTAAAGTTTATAAATGATTTTCTTAAATAAGGAATCCAAACATGTGAGTTACGTTATCCAGGTTTTAATGTCAATCTACAAGTTATCGGTATTATTTCTATAATGATACATAAGTCAACACATTGTAAATCTTCAAAAGACGCCATTTGTTTTCACATACGAGGATTTAGTTTATTTCTTGATTATACGTTTAATACGCATTAAAAGAGCTTTTACGTCTAGTGGTGGTTAAACAACATAAACTCTAGGAAAAGAACTAATTCCCTGAACCTGCCACTTGTTTCTTAATTCCTACAAGGTTTAACTAACATAAATGTCAGCAGCCATGTTTTGAATTTCCATACCACCAATCAGAGTCATAACCAAACTGAACTAATTTCCACCAACATCTTACATATAGTTTGCAACTTAGGCAATGAACTCCCACTATAAATAAATGCTCAAATCCCATTTCTTTTCCACCATCGAATTCAGAACTTTTCCTGTCCTGATTGATCTGGGAAAATAGTCCTCCTTCGTTTCAATCTTCAAACTATCATGGCTAGAAGTGTTTACACTTGCATTTTCATCCTTGCAGTTATAGTTGTTGCTAGCTATCAAAAATGTGAGGCTGCACGTACTCTGCTGCAATCATTGCCTCCTCCTTTGCCGGGAATGCCATCTATTCCAACATTACCAAATCCAACTTTGCCACCAATGCCATCAGTTCCCACCGTCCCTAGTCTCCCAAAACCATCAGTTCCACCGATGCCTTCCATTCCAACCATCCCAACCCAGCCAACTATTCCATCAATTCCGGGCATTCCCAAGGTCTCATTGCCCCCAATGCCTTCATTCCCCTCTTTCCCCAAGATCCCTTCCATTCCTACCATTCCAGTCCTGTCTCCACCACCTTCCAAATAAACTGTTGGTAGTATTTTCTCAAAACCTCCTGTGACAGGCCATGATTAGAACATAGACAGATGCTGAGACAGACCTTGTGGTGGCTGAAGTGGAGATTTGTTGCTTTCTTTGTGATTTTAATACATTTGTTAGCGTCATGTAGTACTCTATAGGTTTTAAGTTAATTTATATGTTATTAATGTTTTACTTGAGCCAGTGTTTATGTATTGTATTACTTGCTTTGATTGTTGTAATGATTATTCAATCATTAAGTTTTCTATTGTATACATTTTCCATCTTCACACATATCATTTATAAATTCCCCATCAATGCTACTGATTAATGGAATGAATACCAAAATGGAACAATAGGATTAGTGTGGAAGGAACTGTTGGTATTCTTTCTCAGCATAATGAGAATGGAAGGACGGTGCAAGGTTATGGAAGGATGACTTCATCCATGTTTGCATAGGCTATTTTTCAAGTTATAAGTGAAAATAAGAAATGGATATTTGAGATGATTATAAGTTTAATTCTTTACTAAGTTGTTTATTTTGAAATTAAGAGCCCGTTTGACAATCATTATTGTAGAGAAAAAAAGAGTTTTGAATAGTATTTTTAATAGAATGCTTGATTAAAAAGTAAACAAAAGTTCTTAATATACGTGTAGAATATTTTATTATGTAAACATGCACTTGAAAATAATTCTATAGCAAATCATAAATTATATTAATGATTGTCACATAGGCTCTAAAAGGAGATTTTTTGTTAAAATTACTCTTTCCAACGAAATGACTTGAGTATCCTAACTAATGAAACAATAATACACTTTGTATTCTATCTATTTGTATTTAGTAAGGATTACAAAGCTTTTTATATCCACTGGATGTTTAACAACAAAAAAGACGGATCCATAAACTTGCCACTTGTTTGCTAGAAGGTTCAATTAAAAAGTCTCCATTGATCAAACATTATCCATTAATAACGATATAAATTTAACTAACTACAACAATGTCGGCAGCCATTTTCAGAATTTCCAAACCACCAATCAGAATTATAACCGCAAAAGGAATAAAATAAATCAAAGTCATAACCAAACTGAACCTATTTCCACCAATATCAAACATAATTTTCAACCCTGGTATTCAACTCCATCTATAAATACTCTAAATGCAGTTTGTTTTCCATCATAAAATTCAACACTTCTCCAGTCCCAACGCATTAGGAAAAAATCCCTCATTTTAATCTCAAATTATCATGGCTAGTAGTGTTTACACTTGCATTTTCATCCTTGCAGTTATGTAGTATAAAAAATGTGAGGCTTCGCGTACTCTGTTGCAATCATTGCATCCTCATGCGCCAGGAATGCCATCTATTCCAATATTACCAAAGCCAACTTTGCCACCAGTGCCATTAGTTCCCACCATCCCAAGTCTCCCTAAACCAGTTGTGCCACCAATGCCTTCTATTCCAACCATCCCAACACAACCAACTATTCATACTTCTGTTGGAGACTTGGAGTCATATGGTTCTCTTTATTGCCTTTCAGTCTATTTTATTTTTTGTTTTCAATGTGTGACATCAGCCAGTGTTTATGTTTTGCATTCCATCTTTATGTTTTATTTATATACGTTTTACATTTTCTCTCATATCAGAGACAAACGCCCCATCACTACCACAGATTAATGAAAGGAATACACCAAAATGGAACATTGACATATGATTTCTTCTAATTTGAACTTTCTATTGTTCGTACAAAACCAGCAAGCGCACGGGGTCGTTGACAAGTAAGAATTGATGGGTTGAGAGTGTCGTCCCACAGGGAATAAATTCAATTCAAGTTTATTAATTTTGTATAGAATTCGAATTATACAAACAAAAGAGAGATTTTGATTTGATTTTATCCTAAATTAACTAAGAAAACGGTAAAAAGTGTTTTATATCGATTATGGATTATTGTATTGAATTTCGAATCCGCCTATTACTCTCTATTTCAATTCTTGATTTGTAATATAGTTGTGTTTATGCGTTCTTGACAATCAATAAAGTTATGATATATTTTTCAAGACTAATTAAATCTATCCTAACTACGATTCGAATATATTCTTAACCTAAATTCAAATGATTAGAATGCATTAAAGTTTAGATTATCTATATGATTGCATACGTGATAAATGATATTCCTAACATCTATTATACATATGTTAAAATTGTCACATTCTAAACTTATTGTGAGTCTCCCAACACTATAACATGCAACTAATTATTTAATTAGTGATCAAATAATTAAATAGTGCAATGTAAGCAAAATTAGTCAAGAATACAAGAATTAAATTAAACTACTAGTTTTAAATTAAAACAAATAAATAATAGGGTTCATCTTCATCCAATACAAAAAAAAAAATAAAAAATAAAAAAGAATTAGCCTAGCATATTAATATATAACTTACAAGAAGAATAATAGAAAAATATCACTCGACTCATGAAATAATTCAATAAATATTGATCTTCCAGTTCAAGGTTGAATTATTCAAATTTTGATGTAATTGACCTTTAATTTTTTGCTAGAGCTTGATTTCATCTCTCAAAATATAGTAATTGACCTTTTGTTCTTGATGAATTGGATGATAATATTTCGTATGAAGAGGTAAGAAAGAGTTTTTTTTTTTTCAATGTGTAACCCTCGTTTTGTATTTATAGGAGTCATAAAATAGGTCAAAATTGAGTCCAATTTAAGTTCCAAAAGAGTTTGAATTGCGAAAGAAAACTATTAATTCATCTGCGAAAATGACATGTGTGCATCGAAACATAACTTATTCAACTAGAAATTGATTTGTGAAAACACTTCAACTATATTTTATTCATTTGACTTCCAATTACATCCAATTGATCCTATATGATCTTCAATCATCGTTTTGTGGTCCGAATTAATTATTGAATATTTACACTTTGATCCCCAAACTTTGAATTTCTTTCGTTTTTGTCCTTTTTTGTTCATTTCTTCTTATTCTATCAATTTGCATTGAGTTCAACCTAACAAGCATAATTAATACATAATTAAGCTATAACTCATCCAAATTACTAACAAATACTCTAATTTAATGGCCTAAATAAGTGTACAAAATACATTTATCATATACTATGAACAAAACGGATAAAATTTCTAAACAGTAGTTACATGAAAAATGGACGACGAAAGAACTAGGAAGAAGAACATAACATTGATAGTAGTGTTCGAAAAAGAAAAAAAGTGAAGGCGCAATTTGTCTACCTTCTTTGACACTTCCATTCTTTAACACTATTATGGATGTTAACAATCTAACTCGAATGGTACGTGCGCTGATACCACTTGTTAGAATTGAACTAATTTGAAGACGAGATAATGGGCAAGATGAAACAATCACAAGAACACAAGATTTAAGTGAAAAACCATAGACAAAGTTGGAGAATTCACAATAATCAATAGTCAGAATTATAAAGGATCTCTTTAGACCAAAATAATAAGTTGGACAATTGGTCAATCTCAATATGTTTTGTACCCTACATATTTATAATAAAAGAATTCCTAACATATTAGGAGAATTAATACAAACAATAGTTTAACACAAGATGAAATCCTATAACAATAGGTAAAATCAATAACATAGTATTTGAGTTGAAATATGGGTCTCAAACACTATTTTGACTCATTGTAGTCTTCTACTTCTTCAAGATTTCTTCAAAACAAACAACTAACTACAAATATACCTCCAAAATAGAATTCATGTCACACCGAAATTTTAACAAATATCTACCTTGACACGAATTCCATTACAATGAACAAAACTTAAAAAATTCTCCACTTGGAGACGAATTCAACTGCAAGGAATAAAACTTAACTATTAAAATCGAACAAAATTCTCCAAACAAAACACTCTACCAAATTACTCCACCTCTTCCACAAGCCAACTAGACAAACTTAACAATTGTGAACTGAATCCAAGTAGTGCTTATCAGTAGAAATACCTTGGAAACCAAACTTACTCGAATCACCACGAACAATAAAATCAAACTAGCCTCATCGAACTCCTCCTGAGGTCTAATTTCTCTTTTCTTCAATTTAGTAACAGCTGTATGAAACGCGATCATATAACTTTCCAAACAAATAATTGGAACCTTCTCTGTCGCTTTATCAAAACTCGATCCTTACATTACTTCTCATTCAATGTCCAAACAAAATCTACCAAAATAAAAATTTGGTGTTGTGATCCAAAGCAAAATATCAAACTTCGTACTTGTCATGCCGAAAATCAAACCCCGATTTGAGTTGATCAAACCTTGCTCTAATGTGAAACCAAATTGGCTTCCAAAATTACAACTTGGAACCGAGACTATGGTGAACAATCATTAGATTGGGCCTACCATGTGAGCTTCTATGGTGAACGATCTTTAACTCTTAATTATGTTTATTCTCAGATTGTGTTCTACTTCAAGATAATGTTATACAAAAATTAATAATTTAAGTTGAAATAGGAGTCCAAAATACTATTTTGATTCATTTTAGTCTTCAACTTCTTCAAGACTTCTCCAAAACAATCAACCAATTCCAAATATATATCCAAAACAAAGTTCGGGTAAAAAGCGAGCGTTGACTCCACTGCTCGAGCGACGGCGGCGCCATGCTAGCGCCGCACACCTATTTTGAGCGAGTGACAGGCACTCAGTGAGCAAGAATGCGCTGAAAATTTCTCCCTAATCCATATCTTTACATCTTCAAGTCCAACATAAATTTCAAACTCTCAATTAAACTCCTAAATTAAATTTCAAGTGGAATTGTCTAATAGACTTTGAATAGAATTTCCAAATAGCATTCCAAATAGAATTCGGGTTACACCCTAATTCTAACAATAGAAGGAATAAAAGCTAAAGGGAACTTGTTCTACATTTAAAAGGGGAAGATGCTTGGTTTACATACTCAATTTCTTGAAATGAGTTCGTTCTCAGAGGACTACCTAAGTTTTGTGGAATGAAAAGATCTTGAATAATGGTAGACTTGAACTGTAATGCATTCCAACCACCTGTAGTTGCAACTCGTATTGAGTTAAATAAAAACTTACTTTTTATCTGATTTAATTCTTATATTGACCGATGTACAGGTTCAAACCCCGAATAATGGCGAACCAAGTCCAATCCTTGTTGAACTTGAGATTGTTTCAAACTCACGTGATATTACCATTTGGTGAAAGACCAAATCACTGTGTTTTAGATTGTTATGAACCAAGTAGTATGTTCTTTAAGTTTTCAGATCTATCTTCTCATCGTCTTATCAATCTCAACTTTGATTTCAAAGTCATTGGCAAAAGTCCATGACCCTAGTTCAAATGAACACAAACAAGCCCATAATAAGCCTCCCAGAATTCATTTATATTAATTTTCTAATATTTGAAATAGATTTACTACGTCACAAAAACGATTAGTACATCATACTAATACAAATTCATTCAATATCATATACGACAATCTTAAGGAAAAAAATTAATTCACATTTTATGTTTCAGTGAACTAATTCCGATGATTGGAAAATTATGGGAGGCCTATTTATGCAAATGCATAATGTCTTATTCAAACTCATCTTAATGTAAATGCATTATGGGATGCCTATTTATGGCCTTGTTTGTGTTCATTTGAACAAGGGTCATGGACTTGTGCCATGCCTTTGAAGTTGAGATTGATAAGACGAAGAAAAAATAGATCTGAACTTAAAGAAGATATGACTTTGTTTATAAAATAATGTCACACACATTGCTTTTGTCTTCTACCTAATGGTAATATCGCTTGGGTTTGAACCAACCACAAGTTCAACATGATTGAATTTAATTGGCCAATATTTGGGTTTGGACCTGTACACAAGGTAAGATACGTATTAAATATGATACAAAGTAATTTTTGATTTAATTGTTAGGTTTATTAATTGGAAAAATTTAAAACTAAGAGGTTTAGTTTACACAATTTAAATTTAAGACATCAAGTTTAAAATTNTTCATATAATTTGGTCGCAAATTCCATATAATTGGTCACATCACAAATTTTATATGTCATAAATTATTTAACGGTCACAATTAAAAAAATTTATAAGTCACAATTTATTCATCGGTCACAGATCAAAAATTGAAACTTCACAAATAATTTTACGATCACAAATCAGAAATTTTATAGGTCACAAATTATTTTGCGGTCACATTTCAAAAATTTTATATGTCACAATTTATTCATCGATTACAAATCAAAAATTGAAACGTCACAAATTATTTTACGGTCACAAATTAGAAATTTTATAGGTCAAATTATTTTACGATCACAATTTAAAAATTTTATATGTCACAATTTATTCATCGATCACAAATTAAAAATTGAAACGTCACAAATTATTTCGAGATGACAAATTAAAAATTTTATAGATCACAATTTACTTCATTAGTCACGAATTAAAAAAAATTATAGATCACAACTTATCGATATGTCACATATTTTCAAATTTCTTGATCATAAATTATTTTTTAGTCACAAATTATCAAAATTTAAGGTTACAAATTAATAATGAGTCACAATAAAACAAATAGTTAGTCACATACGCTAAAACACCCTACCCCCAATCCCGATCCACTATTAATATTTGATGACAAATCAACCAAATAATTGATCATAGACACCATCCCACCGCTGCCATTACCATGACAGCACCACAACACCGCCACCAACAAAGCCATCATAACTAGATCCAATACACTCTCAACAAAAATCATCACAACCACCCCTGCCATCGCCACTGCTGCCACCACCATTATTTTTGCAACACCATATCACCAAAACAACACCACACACCACCACACAGCAACCACCGTGACAACTCCACCACCGACACGCCAAAACAACACCACACAGCAACCACTACACACCGCACATACCACCGTCACCACCACAGTACCCACTGCACACCCCCGTACCCAACCTCAACCACCGGACATAGCACTGCACCCAATTACCATGATAGGTCCACCATCGGACATAGCACATTGCCCAACCACCGCACACCACCATCGCATCATTACAAAAAAAAAATAAATAAATAAATAAATAAATAAAATAGAGAAGCAGAACTGTCGCGCACAAAGGAAAGCCACCACCGTCGCACCGTGATCGACATCAGTCGCTCACAGTGTCAGCCGGCATAATTACCTGACTCAACTCACAATCTACAGTCCACAACCACAAAATACCCAATAAACCCAACCAATTAAGCTCAAAACCCTATTCCGCCGGCTACTGTTTCGAACTTTCCCGACACTGCCAAATTACACCTCCAATCAGCGTCCGATCCCTCCATAGATCTACCACCACATTCAAAATTTACCACCACCGTACACCGCACCACCTACAACACACGACCACAGTACACTATCACCCTTTACACCACTAATACCTAAAAAATAGCAACAAAACATGAGAAAGGGATGTGGGAGAGGAGATGAGAGGAGAGGGATAGCAGCCGCAACGTCGCTGCGCGAAGGATGGTACCAGCGTGGTAGTTCGCGGTGCTGAGCGATGAACGTGTGCAGCGATGCTGCTGCAGCAGCTAGGAGGCGCCTTTGCGTCGATCTGTGCAGCTATCGTTTGAGTGATCATCGAAGTAATCTTCTCCTTGTTGACCAACCGCCAGAGGAAGATGATAGAAAATAGACGAAAGAGTTGAGATTGAGGAGAGAAAGATAGAAAAATAGAGAGATTGTATAATTAGGTTTTGTATAAAAATGAAATATCTAATTTTTGAAAAGTGAAACTTGATATCTGAAATTTGAAATTGAATTTTGAAAACACTGGTTTTGTGTAATTTCCTCTTTGTTAATTTATATTTTGAAAACACTGGTTTTGTGTAATTCCCTCTTTATTAATTTATCACGTGGACCTATATATATAATTAATTGTGTATAAGACTATCTTAAAGTTGAGTCCAATTAAAGTGATGTATTGAAGAATAAATTGTTGGTCTTGTGATATCTAACTAAAGTGTGGGCCGAATTATATGTGTAGAGACTGGATCCATTATGGATGTATTTAACGATGAGCCAAATACATATGGAAACTATAAATAGAGTTATGATCTCCAATTCATATGCAACTTCTTATTCTTTATATCATCATATCAATATAAGAATACAAGAAAAACATATTGAAAAGGAAGATCCAAAATCCACAATCAAGAACAATGATTGAAAAAAAAAAGAATCAAGAAAAAGGATTTGAGTAATTAAATCGAAGAACAAGATAATCAAGATTATGGAGTAAGAAGTCAAAATCAAGATCAAGAAATCAAGAATCAAAAGAGCCAATAATCTAAATTCAAGTTCCAGAATCAAGATCCAGTAATAAGAAATTATTTCCAACGAATTAAGGTACGATCCGCACTATTAATTTTCTTGATAATTTGATATGGAGGATCTTGACAATTAAACAAATAGGTTTTTCTAGTTTTATAAAGTGCAAAGCTTCATAAAATTTCAACAAGTGGTATCAGAGTCAACTCCACATTAAACCTTTAAGAATCAAGAATCTTAGGGTTAAAATTCATACTTTAGATTTCTTAATTTTGGGATGTGATTTTTAGCCATAAATTTCAAAATTTTAGATTTTGGAAATTCTTTTTTTATGGTTGTTAAAAAAATAAAATAAAAATAAAAAGAAAAAGAAAATATAAGGATTAATGGACAATCAATTTCAAATCTTGGTACTTAATATTTATTTTAGATTACTAATTTTCTAAAATAGATTATTTGAAAGAACATGTTACCAAAGTAACCCCTCTTATCTAAATTAATTTATTTGGAATATTAGGAATGTTATGTGTACATAATTCATGTGGGTATTGAGAGTCCAAAGGAAGGTTAATATTTGATCGAATTATTTACACACCTCTGAGAATAAATGACAATTGTAAAGTTTTCAATTATATGAATATTGAGTCAATCCAAAGATAGACTTGATGTTTGACCGTATTTATTGTCAGTATTTGATTCCTACACTAAGAGTGTCACTTACAAGTTGATATTTCTATTCAAAAATCAAATATCAATGTTGTGCTTAGTCTTTTGTGATGAGGATAACTATTATTTGAAATTATTGATTGTCCGATACGGATTCCTATGTGAACATATTAATTATGTTTAAGTTCTCTATTAAGTTAATCCATTAACTTCCGTAATATCTAACAACATCAAGTTTAAAGGTTGGAAAGAGAACATTTATATCGTTCTTGGCGGTATGAACAACCCACTACTCTTACAGATAAAAGTTCTATTAATAAAATGGAACTCGAATAAGTGGGATCATTCGAACCTCACAAGTCTTATGATCATGAAACGTGAAATTTCAGCAGCATTCAGGGACATTGTGTCCAATAATGTAACTACTACCAAGGAGTTTCTTGATTAAATTTAAAAAACGCTTTGCAAAAGGTAATAAGGCTGGAACTAGCCATTTTTAGCTAATTTAGTTTCACTAAAGTATAAGGGTAAAGAAAACATAAGGGAGTATATCATGGAGATATCTCATCTTGCTTAAAAAAATAAAAGCTTTAAAGGTTGAGCTGTCTGATGACTTGCTCGTGCATTTATTTTTTATTTTTATTCTTGCACAATTCGACTAATTTAAGGTCAATTACAACTGTTAAAAGGGAAAGTGCACTCTTAATGAGCTCATTCCATAATGTGTGTAAGAAAAAGAAATGTTAAAGTAAGATAAAATTGATATTACTCACTTGGCAAATACTTCTAAGGACAAGTTATAAAGAACTAGAAAGTTGCATCCGATTCGGTTCAAAATAAACAGCGAAAGCTAGAAATGGATAAATCTGACTATTACTTTTGTGAAAATCTGGAATACATAAAGAAAGAGTGTACTAAATACCACGCTTTTCATGCAAAGAAAAGTACACTTTTCACTTTGGTTTGTTTTGAGGTTAATTTAGTTTTGATATCTAGACACTTTTAGTGGATAGAATTTCACCACACACATAATTGTGGCTATGCGAGGTTGCCTAAACAGCCAAAAGCCAATNCGTCTTCTAGACGAAATTTGGTTTTCATTTCTACATTGGGTAAATTCGATTACTCTTGTTCAATTGGAAATAGTCAGTTTAATCTTTTTCTTAGTTCAAATATTGTAGATGCCAATTTTTTATCCGGTTACGATAATCTATATCTACTTAATACAATTGCCTCTTATAAAGAAACCTTGTATGTAAATTCACATAGTATTAAACATAAATTAACCAATGAGAATTTTGCTTCGTTATAACACAAGAAATTATATAATATCTCTCAAATGAGAATGAAAAAGCTTGTATCAGAAGGAATTTTTGAATCCCTTAATTTTTCAAACTTAAGTGTTTATTTTAATTATATTAAGGGAAAACAAAAAACATAAAAATATTAGGTACCAATAAGACTTTGTACGTCTTAGAACTAATTTATACGGATATCTGTGGGCCATTCAATTAGGCTTTTTGGAATGATCAACAATAATTTATTATGGTCATAGAAGAATTTTTCTCACTATGACTACCTATATTTCATCTATGAGAAATCCCAAACATTGACATGTTCAAGACATACAAGGCTGATGTTAAAAAACAACTCTTTAGAAGAATTTAACAAGTCAGATCTTATCATAGTGGTGAATACTATGCCAAATAAACAGATCAGGAGAACAATGTTCAGGGACTTTTGCTAAATTCCTAGAAGAATGTGAAATTGTCCCATAGTATATCAGAATCTCTCTAGAAAGAAGCACTAAAGAATGCAACTTAAATTCTAAAAAAAGTTCCAAGTAAAGAAATTGTTAAGGAGTTACAATTTTTTTAAAAGATTCCACTATTAGGTCAATTTTCAAAACGAAAAATGTCTGATTCCTTGAGGATGTAGAGCTTGCGGAGGGAGATAAGGTTATAAGGCTAAGGATTTTGTCTTGGATGAAGAATATATATATATATTTCTGTTGCAATTGACAATGGCCAAGACCATGGATAAATTCTTGCTCTAGATCTTGTTAAAGAAGCAATTTCGAATCAAGATAATATTACAAAATCCCTAATACTCAATCAAGAGATTGTTCCAGCAAGTGATGCAGGAGAAGTAGTGTCACTCATTGTGTAGGCTATCAAGAAAAACAAATTCAACAATTTCAAGAACAAATGCCATTATGAAAATCCACTATAAAAAGAAGAAAGACAAGAGACTTTATAGTCTTTCTCGGAGAAAATAAGGATGACATGGATTGATGGAAGAAGAATTGATCAATCTACTTTTATCAAACCATGCAAAGGAATAATTCTAAAGAATATATTGATGTTGTGCATAAAGAGATAAAATTCATAAGTAACAATGACGTTTGGGAACTCATCCCATTGCCTGAAGGTGCGAAACAAAGAGATTTATATCATGGAATTTTAAAATGAAAAACTTTGGTGACACATCTTTTGTATTAAGGATAAAGATACACATGGATTATTTCGGTGTATTTTTGGATTATCACAAAAGAGTTGTATTGATGAGGTTCTTAAAAAAATATGGGATAGAGGAATGAAAATCAAATGATACCCCTACTACTAAGGGAGACAACTTTAGTGTTAATTAATGCCCTAAGGATGAATTTAAAGAAAAAGAAATACATGAAATTTTCTATGGTTCAGCAGTTAGGAGTTTAATGTATGCTTAAGTTTGTACACAATTGCATATAGCATTTGCCGTTGGAATGTTAGGCAGATATTTAATTAACTCTAGGGTGGAAATTTGGAAAGTAGCCATTAGGTTATTCGGTATCATAGATAACTAAAAGATTACATAATCACATTCAGAAAAATCAAATCAATTAGAGATTATTGGATATTTTGATTCTAATAATGGAATATGACTGAAAAATATTGTCACTAGGCTGCATATTTTGGATGTAATTGAAAGACCACTTAAGTTATTCTGTGACAATAGTAGTCTTGTATTCCAATAGGAATTTGACAATGTCAAAGTTTATAGACTTTAAGTTTATAAACTTTAAGTTCATAGTTATTAAGAAAAGAATTCAGAGTGGTTAGATTTCTATAAAATATATTAGGACAAACTCCATAATCATGGATCCTAAATGGCTACCACCTAAGGTCTTCCATGAGAATAATACTCATTTGGGTGTTGTATCTTTTGATGATATGTCAGTTTAGTGAGATTTTGTATTCGGATGTTGTCTGTTTTTGACATATATTTTTATCTATGGATATTCAGTTTATTTCACAAATAAAGTATTCAGTTCAATTTCACTTTAATTAAATTTTATGATTGATTTCATTAAAGAATAATGTAGGACCAGTTGAAAATACGCATGTTTGGATCACATTACATGTAATTTCCATACTAAATATCCACACTTCATCTGTGTCATTTGCTTGTGTTGATATACATAATCATTAAGGGTTTAGTTATGATATTTGCAATGAAAATCGCTTTGATCCTATATTGATATAATCAATGGACGATATTGTTCAGAGATGCTTTTGGTTATGATAGTAAAATTTTTGATGTCGTAAGATTATGCACATTTATAAAGTAACTATATGGCCTAAGTTGGAGATTGTTGGGTTTATTAATTTGTCACGTTGGCCTACATATGTAATTAATTATGTATAAGACTATCTTAAAATTGAGCCCAATTAAAGTGATCTAATAAAGAATTAAATTGTTGGGCTTATGTCATCTAAATAAAGTGTGGGCCAGATTATATGTGTAGATGTCAGATCCATTAGGATTGTATTTGATGATGGACCAAATATACATGAAAACTATAAAAAGGGTTATGGTCCATAATTCATATGTAACTTCTCATTCTTTGTGTCATCCCATCAACAAAAGAATACAAGAAAAAGTATATTGAATAGGAAGATCCAAAATTTAGAATCAAGAACAATGATTGAAAAAAAAATCAAGAAAAATAATTTAAGCAATTAAATCGAAGAACAAGACAATCAAGATTATGTAACAAAAAGTCAAAATCAAGATCAAGAACTCAAGAATCAAAATAGCTAATAATCCAGATTCAAGATCCCCTAATAAGAAATTATTTCCAAATAATTAAGGCATGTTCCGCGTTATTAATTTTCTTGATGATTAGACATAGGGATCTTGGCAAACAATTAGGTTTTTCTAGTTTTATAGAGTTCAAAGTTCATAAAGTTTCAACATTAACTTGATTTGAGTTATACCTACGAGTGGTCAGAATGCATTTTAGGTCAAGCCTTCCATTATTCTAGATCTTTGCATTCCACAAACTTTGGTAATCCTTTGAGCCTAAACACATTTCAAGAAATTGAGTATGTAAACCAAATATCTTCTCTTTTCAAGTGTAGAACAAGTTATCTTCGGCTTTCATTCCTTCCATTATAGTGTTAAAGAATGGAAGTGCCAAAGAAATTTAGACAATTTATTCCACTCTTGTTCTCTTTCCAGCACTACCAACATGGTTATTTTCTTCTTCCCAGTTCCTTCATCCTCTATTTTTCATATAATTGTCGTGTTTAGCAAATTAAACTGTTCGGATCATAGTATAAAGTTCTAATTAGAAGAAATAATCTTTTTTTTTATGTAAATGTTCCATTTTAGTGTATTCCTTTTATTAATCTGATATGACAGAAAATGTGAAATATATATATGAAAAAACATTAAGATGGAGCACAATACAAAAACATGGGCCGAAGTCAAGCCATGAAAACAAAAAGACTAATTTGTAATGTGTTGAAAAATTCAAGGACCTAGGGTATAATTTATATAAATTGGGTTATGACGTCTATGGTTCGAGCATGAAAATAGGAGAAACACGACGCCGCATTTTCGCTAATCTATCGCCTGGACACTGCTCAAGCTACAAAAACAGAATGTTCATCGCCCATCTGTTGTTGAGCTCTCGTTCGAGCGACATTATGTCGCTCGCCTGTCGCTAGCTTCTGGCTTGAGCGACAGGTCAATTCGAAAAAACTCTAATTGCGATTTTGAAGAGTTTTACACGGCCCATAACATCTAAACTTCCCCAAAAATACAGATGTCTGGGATGAATTTCATAAGGTTACTTGAGTGTGCTACAATTACAAAACACTTTCATATCATTATTTGAGAGATCCAAGAGGCAATTCATTGATTGATTCATCCACATCATTCT
The DNA here is from genome assembly GCA_903798255.1 of Fraxinus quadrangulata. NCBI lineage: Eukaryota > Viridiplantae > Streptophyta > Magnoliopsida > Lamiales > Oleaceae > Fraxinus > Fraxinus quadrangulata. The sequence goes on from CAIGRB010098942.1 coordinate 15,157, forward strand.
TGTGATCCGACAATCGATTTTGGTAAAATATCAATGTTCGTTAATCCAAAATACCTGGCTTCCTTTATGGAAGGGATTCAAGTGCAGGAAAAAAGAACATGAATAGGTGTTTCCTGGGTATCCACTTGGAAAAGATGTGTGTCGAACATTGTAAGACCGATACAACAAATCTTAGAAGTTACAGGAGGTAGATCGAGAGATAGTATCTACGGTAGCAGATCGTGAGCCTGGAACGAACACCAGATCTTGGAGTTGCTGGGTTTACAACAGCTAGTGAAACTAGTTTGGAATTGAACTATAATTCACATTGTCTATAGTGGAGGTAATTGGCTTGATCCGGGAGTTTTTACCCAGTTGGATTTCTCCATCATCAAATTTTGTGTTATTTATTGCTTTCCAAATATTACAACGGTGGTAATTCAATTTAGGGAAATTGGATTGTATACTTAACTATCTAGAAACTAATTAAAAGTGACTTTTTACTTTAATTAACGTAATTCCTCACTAAGGTCAAACTTAGTTAGTAAACTATGTAATTTTCAATTGGCATTAGAGACTAAATTCAAATCCTGACCTTAGATTTCTAGATGAGTAATTCATTATCCGTCCCGCCATATTTTGATGGTAATAATTATGCTTATTGGAATATCAAAATGTGAGCTTTCCTAAAATCTATGGACGAATGAATTTGGTTAAGTGTGGTCAATGGTTGGACTGCACCTAGTTCTACGGTTAATGATGAAGTTATCCTCACTCCTATTGCGAATTGGACTAGGGTGAATGATAAATGTAATTTTTACACTTATTCGGGACCTAAAATAACTATATTTGATAGTTCTTTTGATAACATATATTCTAAATTGTTGTATTTTATGTTTAATAGGTAAAACTCTTTGAATGGAAAATGAATTGAAGAAAGGAAGCAAAAGATGACAAAAAATGGCAAAATCCAAAATACAAGGACTAAATTAATTAATTGGGCCTCAATTTGGGTGGACTTTTGTTGGTTTAAAAACAATTATGTTTTATATGTATAAAAGATATATATATACATGTGGTGGCATTCCTTGAATGTGCAATTGCAGGAAAGTGATACACACAGTGAGAGAATTGGTCAAGTTTTTGGCTATATTAATTATATAGACAGAGGATGCAAAAAGACGAATCACGCATGGATTGGGAAAACAAAGGCCAATTCAATTAATTCCAAATTTGTTCACGTTTGATCAATTTTCGGTGATGTCGTTCCACTTTTGCTTGTTTAATTTCAATATTATGCCAGGCTAGATTTTTACATTGATAAAGATATAGATGAACCTTTATTTTGAAATTTTTAGCATTAATTAATTATTTTGACGTTGATTTATTTGAATATGTGGATATTTATTATGGTTTAGTTTGCTTTTCAATTAATTGGCCATTAGTTGATTTGTTTGTGGATTTTATTATCATCGAGAGAGGTAATGAAATTGTTAGCACGTAGTAATAAATATTGTGAGGTTCGATAAATGATAGATATATACTTTTATGCTTTGCATGGTTATTTTGATGTTCTAGTTCGTTTAATACTTCTTATATATTTATATCTTTCATAGAGATATAGAAATGTCACATATAGGATTATATTTAATTACCATCGAGAGAAGCTTTTAAATAAATTTGGAATTTCGACCAACTTGCATGATAACAAATTGTCACTTTA
>CAIGRB010098942.1:17119-63187 GCA_903798255.1 Fraxinus quadrangulata
ATAACAAATAGTCATTTTAATTGTTGTACTAAAAGTGAATTAATAAGGGGGATTCTACATCTTAGCTATGCATCTCAAAAATTTTGTAAACTTTTACTTTGATTTCTATTACGCGATAAGTTAGACTTTAAATTTATTACAAATTATTATTGCTATTCGATTAAATGCATTATTAACATTAACTAGATCAAACACGTAGTTTTCATGGGTTCGACACTTTACACACTACTATATTACTCGATCACGATCCCGTTCACTTGCGAGTTTTCAAACGACCAGCGAACTTAGAAGAATGTAATTGGAACATAAAGCCTTACATGCCTTATTTATGGCGATATCCCCAGAAGAGTTTAGGAGAGTGTCTATGTGTGAGATAGCCAAAGAGGTTTGAGATATTCTACAGATCATACACGAGGGAACTCAGGCTGTTAAGAACTCAAAATTGTAAATGCTGACTACTATATTTGAAGAGATTATGATGAAAGAGAATCAAACTTTTGATGAGTTTTATGCGAGCTTAAACGACATAGTAAATTCTGGCTTCAACCTAGGAGAGAAAATCTCCGAGCCTAAGATAGTACGTAAAATTCTTAGATCATTACCCAAGCAATTTAGGTCGAAAATCACTGCTATTAAGGAGAGTAAGGATATGGACTCTATTAAGGTGGAAGAGCTAGTTGGATTCCTCCAAACTTATAAGTTAACATTAGCTAAAATGACAAACGATAAGTATTTAACCTTAAATACTGTGATGAATAGTCATAGGGAGTCCCCAGATTCAGATTCTCCTAATGATAAGGAGTTAGCTTACCTTGCTAAAAAATTTCGTAAAATGTTTAGGAATAAACAGAAACATAAAGAGAGACAACGAGGTGATTCCAGTGAGTCTAGGAGGCTATCTCAATCTGTGAAATGTCATAACTGTCGAGGTTATGATCATGTTAAGAGTGAGTTGCCTAACAGTAGGAGAAATTCAGATAATACTATGAATGCTACTCTCACTGATGACGAGTCTAACTCGAACAATCAGAGTGAGAAATCCACTCGCGGGGAAAGTAAAAAATATATTGCCATTACTACGAGAATTAAGAATGGATCTGAACAGGAGAGTGAAAGAGAAAATGACTTAGATAGCGATTAGGGTTCTGGTGAAGAGTCTGTGAGTGAGGAAGATATCCAAGAGGCTTATGATGAAATGTATGATGATAGTCTTAAGATTCTTACTAAAAATAAAGCCTTGAGTGTGAAGAATAAGGAACTTGAATTGAAAAATGAGAATTTAGTAGCGCACATTAAGGAATTTACATCGATCTTGAGTAAAGTGAAATCTATTAATGAAACTTTAAAGACTCAGGTTAAGAACCTCACAAGTGAGTTTGAGAAGTCCTCTAGGAGAGTTAGCAAGTTGACCACTGAGAAAGAGACCTTAGAAATCCAGGTTAAGAACCTTCTGAGCGATCTAGAATATTCTAAGTCTCAACTACTTGCCTTCTCTAGTGGTTCTGAAAAGTTAGACAATATTTTAGAAATGGGCAAGCCGACTGAAAATAAGGGAGGTCTAGGTTTTAAGGAAAACATTACTAGTACTTCTAAGACAACATTTGTCCCTATCACTGACCAGCCTAAACATGTACCTAACTCCGATCTTAAGAATAATGGATATTATGACAGAGGCCTACTAGACAACATATGACCTGCCAACCTAGGAATAGATATCAACAATCTCATAATTTTGGTCTTAAGTTTATCCCTACATATTTTCACCCTGGTGAATTAGGACACATAATATCTAGGTGTCGTCATTTCCTGAACAAGAATAGAAATTGAAACTTAAAAAGAAATAAGAATCGTGATTATGTTGGTCAGATTGACTTCCTTACTAATCAGGTAAGTAAATTGATCAAGTTAATGACACAAATAACCAGAAATATTCGTGTCACTAGGAAATTTTGGGTGAAGAAAAGTGATACAAAAATTGCGAAATAGACTGCTCTTAAAGGTAAGAGCATTTGCATACCTAACTGATTAGGTATTTTTTGGTGAATACTCGTGCTTTATCATTATGTAACATTGATATATGCATGCATCATATTTATTTATTTATTTTTTAGGTAGAAAACTCATGTATATTTTTTTGTGTTTGACATTTTATTTTATAATTTTTTGTGTGTCTTGTACATTCATGTTTTAAAATAAAAAAAATGTAAAATTGAAAAATAAAAAATGATGGAAGTTTTTATTACAGCATAATATATAATATTCTTAAACTAGTGTGTTGTGATCGTGCATGTGTTTAATCGATGAGCTGTAACATTGTTTCCATTGCTGATTTAAGTTATTTATGGAGTATTTAGTATGTGTCTTCATGTACTATCTACACTGCACACACTATGATATTGTTAGTGAGACTCTACCGCGTGTGTGAGATTTGGGATGACAGTCACATGTTTGTAAGATGACTTTGAACATGAATTAACCTTATTTATTAGACCTAAATTCAAGTTTATCCTCGATAATAAAAAGCTCAATATCTTATATTATTTTTCGGAGCCTATTTGATTCGAACAATTAAACCTGCAGTATTTCTCATTACCTGGTACTTATGGTCAACTGACTTGTGTTAACCGGCATAAAACTTGTTAACTTGGGTCTTTTTAGTCGCTTAACGAAGAAGAGTCTGCACTTAAAATGTGAAAAATAATTATGAGTTTAAAATATTGAAAAATATGAAAAATAAATATGCAAAAAGTCAAGGAGAGGAAATAAAATATCAATACAAAATGAGTTTTTATTTAAAAATCATAATGTGCTTTAAATGATTTGATTTTCATAAGTAGAGGAATATACTTATTGGTAGTGATGTTTAGCATGTCATTTCTCACAAAATTAAAGCTTGGAGTCCTGCTTACAAATGATTAGTGATACTTTACACACATGAGTCACTTATATAATTTACTCAATGATAACTTGAATTGAGTATGTGAAAATGTTTACTGTACATTGATTATACTTATGCATGCTAATGACTGCATTTTTACGTTAATGCTAAAAAATTTGTGTATTCCTTAGTCATTTGTGACAAAAAAGGGGAGAGAGTATTTATAAAAAGTATTTATAAAAGATTTTATCATTTTATGTTTAGGGATCGTTGGGGAGAGAAATAGATACATTGTGCCTACTTCATAAAAAATATTGAGAACTTGCAGTAAAGGGAAGAATGTGCATTGCATCTACATTGCATATCTTATGCATAGATATTTGAGTTTTGATGTTTTGTGATGTTAACGTTTCGGTTGGTGTTTTGATTGACATTAATGTCATGTCTCAAACTAGCATGCTTATTTGTGTTTATATTTTTTATTTCCTATATCACGTGCTTTTACACTAGGTATTGAAGTTTTGATTTCAGGAAATAGATATAAGTAAATTGGGTAGTTGATTTTGGTAGTTTAGATTTTTTGTTCCTTAAATTGTTGTGTAGTTTTGTCAAAGAATGTTAAAAAGGGAGTTTGTTAAAATTTTTAGTATTGGCAATTATGTGGACAAAGGGACTANTGATATTTGAGTTGTGGATTTCAGGAAACAGGTTAAACAAGAAATGCAAAGGACATCAGTTTGGTGAAGCGTGGGGAGTTTAGATTTTGTTTTCGACTTCCTTGACTTATTGTATAGTTTTGTAACAGAATGTCAAATGGGGTGTTTGTTAGGTTTTTAGTGTTGGTGATTCTGTGGACAAAATGACTAATTTGTAATGTGTTGTAAAACTCAAGGACCTAGGGTGCAATTTGTATAAATTGGGTTATGAGGTCTATGGTTTGAGCATGAAAAGAGTAGAAACACGACGTTGCATTTTCGCTAGCCTATCGCCTGGACACTATTCGAGCAATAAAAGCAGAATGTCTGTCGTTTGCGTGTCGCTGAGCTCTCACGAGAGACATTGTGTCACTCACCTGGAAGGAACATCAGATCTCGGAATTGTAGGGTTTACAACAGCTAGTGGAACTAGTTTGGATTGAAATGTAACCCACATTGTCTATAGTGGAGGTAATTTGATTGGTCCCAAAGTTTTTACCTAGTTGAGTTTCTCCGTCATCAAACTTTGTGTTATTTATTACTTCCAAATATTACAATTGCGGTAATTCAACTTTGAAAAATTAGATTGTATGTTTAACCATCTAGAAACTAATTAAAAGTGACTTGTTACCTTAATTAGTGTAATTCCGCACGTAAGGTCAAACTTAGTTAGTAAACAACGTAATTTTTAGACTGAAAAGCAAGAAACAGAACTATATGACTCCAACCGAAGTATGAAAATAACAAAGCAACAAATCTCCATTTACGCCGACATGGGGTTTTTTTCTATTCTAACCATGGCCTGCCGAATGAGGTTTCTAGAAATTACTACCAATGGTTTTACTTGGAAGGTGGTGGAGATAGGACTGGAATGGTAGGAATAGAAGGGATCTTTGGAACGGACGGGAAAGAAGGCATTGGGGGCAATGCAACTTTGGGCATGCCGGGAATGGTAGGAATAGTTGGCTGTGTTGGGATGGTTGGAATAGAAGGCATTGGTGGCATGGCTGGTTTTGGGAGACTTGGGATGGTGGGAAGTGATGGCATCGGTGGCCAAGTTGGATTTAGTAATGTTGGAATAGATGGCATTCCCGGCAAAGGAGGAGGCAATGATTGCAGCAAAGTACGCGCAGCCTCACTATAACTGTAAGGATAAAAATGCAAGTGTAAAAACTTCTAGCCATGATAATTTGAAGATTAAAATGAAGGGTTTTTTTTTTTTTTTTACTAATCAGTTAGGACAGAAGAAATTTTGAAATTGATGATGGAAAACAAACTGCATTTGAAGTATTTATAGATGGAGTTCAATCCTAGGGACGAAATTATATTTGATACTGATGGAAATAGGTAAAGTGTGGCTAAGACTCTAATTTCTTTTCTTTTTGAGTTTACAATTCTGATTGGTTGTTTGAAAATTCTCAAAATGGCTGCTGATATTGTTGTAGTTAATTGAATCTTTTTTCCTATTAATAATAGATAATGTCTGATCAGTGGAGACTTATTGAACCTTCAAGCAAACAGGAGTCAAGTTTATGGATCAGTCCTCTATGTTGTTAAACCACCGGTGGACATAGAAAGATTTATAGTCCTCTCTAATTACTAATAGATAGAAATTTAATATATAATATGTTTTTATTTAGTTTATTAGTAAATTATTTAGTACTGATATTTATTTATTACTACTAATTCTTTATTTGAATAACTCTATACTAAGTTATTCTTCGTATAAAATCAGTTCACACATTTTTTCATTCTATGTTATCTTTTATGTGTGTGTGTGTGTGTGTGTGTTACACAAAATGAAGTTATTTAGTGAAATATTATCATGTTAATCGTTTAGAATGTAAAAATATGTAATATTTTTTATGATTTAATATTTTTACAATTCTGTGTTATTGTTTAATTAGTTATGGCTCTCAAGTTATTTCATTGGAGGAAGTAGTTTTGATAGCAACTCTTCTTTTAATGTCAACATAAACAACTTGGTACTATTTTTGATTAAAGAATTTTACTTTTAATCATCCAAAATATCCATTTTCTATTTTCACTTATAAGCTTGGAATATAACCTATGCAAACATGATCAAAGTCATCCTTCCATAACCTTATACCACCTTCTTTGGACTTCACCTTAATTTGGTTTCAATAACGGGAACTTATTTATACTGAGAAGATACTAATGCATTTTCAATATGCTGAGAAGGAATACAACAGTTCCTTCTACACCAATCCTATTGCCAGAAATTAATCATATAAACATAACATCTATGAGAATGAAAACAAGGAATCTATCAAGGTTTAAAAAAGGAGCCAAAGATCGTTGTTTGGTGAAATCAGCAAGCTTACGGGATCGTTAACTGTAAGATTCGAACCCTAGTCCGAATTGGTGCTTCCAAAATTTGGTTGAAGTCGCGTTTTTGATATTGCAACTTTATTAAAAATGCACCTTTAACTAGATTGAGACGTGTGGTTACATATTGGCCGTTGGTTTTGTTTCTGGAGGCTTCTATTGGTGTCGTTTCACTTACACACGATTTTGGCTGAGGGTTTCATTCTCTGTGGTTTTTGTAGTTCTCTCATTTTTCTTAGGATTTTCTTCTTCAGTTTTCTTTCTTTCAAATTTCTAATTTGATATGTAACCTTTTACCCCTCTTCTAGTGATATTCTAAATGAAGTGTATGAGAGTTTGAATTCTCTCGAGTTACTGTTTTTGTAGGTTTGTAAAGATTGTTGGTGATTTTTTTGGATCGATCGTCGTATATTTGAGAGATCAATGTTCTTATACTATTTGAGTTTATTGGTTGAACATTTGTAACCTTTGTTGTCATTTTGGGCTATATAGTGGAACCGAGCATAAATTCAATTTATTGAATGTTCAACGGGGGATGTAGGCGTTAGAAGCGGTCGTCGAACCTATGGTGCTAGGCCGAAATATATCGATTGTGTTATTTTTAATTTCTGCACTCTTATTTTCTGAGAGATTGTTTTATTGTTGTTTCTCAACATTAATATCGTGTGTTTTTGGCCTTACATTAACAAGTAATCAAATATGAATATAACAAAATCAATTGATGAATAACTGGTTTTATTTTTCTAACTAATGAATATACTAAAAACTACCCAAATGCATGTGAAGATTGTTTTGAAAAAGTATATATGAGCAAAGTGTGTTAAGAATCCTACTCTACCATTAATCTACCGTACTAATTCTCATTTTCGATCTTTTAATCTAATTTGTGTATAGATTGACAATCGATAATTATATTTTTTTCAATAACTTCTCCCGAGCAAAGTTAAACATATTTCTAAATACTACCCGAAATATCTCTAGCTCGAATTCAAATATCTAGAATGCATTGATTCACAAGATTGCCGATTTTGATTGCGTGAGGCATAAACAATTATTCCTTACGTCTATAAGATCTTATGTTGATTATCACAATGTACTAAACTTATTTCAAACCTTTCAAAACCAAAATAAGCCACTTAATTATTTAAATGGTAATCAAGCATTCAATTAATCAATATAAATGTTATATCAATCAACACAAATCATACTAAAAAATGAAAGCTTTGAATTAAAAACTATTAATCAAAGTTTACATCATCCTCCAAAACTTAAAGTATTTAGCTTAACATTCTAATTATACAAAACAACAAAGTATTGATTATTCAAAAACCAGAAAATATGATTGCAAAGAGATGAAAGAGCCTCCCTTGAATTCCTTCAATTGAGTCTTCAATTAATTCTAAATATTCTCTTCCTTTGGATATTCGATTCCGAGGTACAAAATCTTTAAGCTTTTGATGTTTGTTGTATTGTAACTCTTTGTAAATTTCTTCTCCACGTTCTCATGTCCAGAATCTTGAATTTGGCCTCCCAAAGTAGGTTAAGATATGAGCCAGTTGCTCTCCATGAAGATATCAAAACCAAAAAGGAAACACAATATTTGCTTAAGAATAATATTGTGCAGTCGCACCGTGTCCATCACTGCAAACGCACAGGCTTCTGATTTGCATTCTGCTTAAACCCAAATTGGCGTTGTGGTCGAAATGCCTTGAGGTCTGTGATCGCAAGCTATAAACTTTTGCTGGTTTACATTTTGATCCTCATTTTCAGCTTCTGGCTCAACTCAAATCTTCTAAATTGAAACTTTAGCCCTTTATCTTCCAACACTTTGGTCCCCATCTCCTAGATTATGGACAAATCCTTCCATTTCGCTCAATTTTCATTTCTTTCATCCAAAAATCGTCCGTCGTCGAATTTTACTTAAACAAACAATATTTACACGAGATTAAGCAATAATTCCCTAAAAGTACTCCCAAATATCTACTTTTGACGGCCTAAATAAATATAAAAATAACATTAATCAATTGTAGATAATTTATCCCTTCATTCTTGTTCTTCCTTTCCTAAACTACTGACATGGTTATCCGCTTCCTCTTCTATATTTTCCAGTAATTGTTGCGTTTAATAGTTCTAGCTTTATTTGTCATGTTACATTTTGGCATTCCTTCCATTATCCATAGCATTGATGGGGCGTTATATTTACTATACACACTTCTACTAAAATGTATACAGTACAAAAAATAATGATTGAATAAACATTACAACAATCAAAGCAAGTAATACAATACATAAACACTGGCTCATGTAAAACATTAACAACATATAAATTAAATTGAAATCTATAGACTACTATATGACACAAGCAAATGGAATAAAATCACAAAAACGCAACAAATCTCCATTTCAGCCACCTTGAAGTCTGTCTCAGTATCTGTCTATGTTCTAATCATGGCCTGTCACAGGAGATTTTGAGAAAATACTACCAACAGTTTAATTGGAAGGTGGTGGAGACAGGACAGGAATGGTAGGAATGGAAGGGATCTTGGGGACAGAGGGGAATGAAGGCATTGGGGGCAAAGAGACCTTGGGCATGCCAGGAATGGCCGGAATAGTTGGCTGGCTTGGGATGGTTGGAATGGAAGGCATCGGTGGAACTGCTGGTTTTGGGAGACTTGGGATGGTCGGAATTGATGGCGGGATGGTCGGAATTGATGTCATTGGTGGCAAAGATGGCTTTGGTAATGATGGAATCGTCGGCATTCCTGGCAGAGGAGGTGGCAAGGATTGCAGCAGATTACGGGCAGCCTGGCATTTTTTATTGCTAGAAAGGACTATAACTGCAAGAAAGAGAATGCAAGTGTAAATGCTTCTATCCATGATTGTTTGAAGATTGAAACGAAGTAGATGGACTGTTTTCCCGGATCAGTCAAGACAGGAAAAAGTTTTGAATTTGAAGGTGGAAAAGAAATGGGATTTGAGTGTTTATTTATAGTGGGAGTTCATTGCCAAGGTGCAAACTATATGCAAGATGTTGGTGGAAATTAGTTCAGTTTGGTTATGACTCTGATTGGCGGTAAGAAAATTCAAAACACGGCTGCTGAATTTTTGTTGGTAGTTAAACCTTCAAGGAATTAGAAAACAAGTGGCAGGTTCAGGAATTAGTCATTTTTCTAGAGTTTACGCTGTTTAACCACCACTAGACATAAAAGCTCTTATAATGCTTGTTTAAGCATTGAATCAAGAAATAAACTAAAACCTCCTATGTGGAAACAATTGGAGTCTTTTGAAGATCTACCAAGAAATAAATGCTCGACAACTTGTAGTTGCTTTGACCTTAAAATCTTAAAACCTAATTCACATATGTTTGGAATCATGCCACAAGAAGGCATTACTAGAGTACAGGGAAAATTTATGGATCTTTCTATTCCACACGTGCAATAAATTTTATCCTTAATTGTAAGAACTCGCAACATTTTTTAACATAAATTTCGGGTCAAGAAATTTAGTTGAAATGATAAATTCCAAGATCTTTTGATGGTTAAATCACCTTGCATTTCAAAGCTTCAAAATCTGCATTTCTTGTTCTCCAATGGTCCCAATCCCGATCACAATGGAAGGTGATTATTATCCACAATTTAAGTGTCAATTTTTGTGAGATTTCATGCCCAAATATGGTTCCAAGGACTTTCCAATTTTTGTGTACATTTCCATACGAATTTTCCCTTCATTTTTCATGCCATCTTTTTCCCTCTTTTCTAATGCATAATAATTGGAAGTTGTATAGGAGTTAAGGGTGGTTTTATGGAGTTACATGTTTTAACTTCAAATTCAAACTACTCCCTCCAACCCTTTTAATAATCTCTGAGTCGGGTCATTTCATATGGGCGACCCACGATCCGTAGTTTTCTAACATCTCCCACTCGCACATGACGGGCTTGATCCGAACCACAAGAGACAACGAATGTCATGCATTAGATCTTTCTCAAGATCTATCTCACAAAAAATTCATACGACAAATAAATCGTGCGATCGAAGAGTAATATTAGATATCACAGTACTATAAACATGTTAGGGATATATAGACTCTATTAGAGGAACATTACATCTCGCTATACCCTAAACTCATTTTCCAACATTGATTCAAGTATTTTCGATCCCTCGAATATTTATGGAACATTTTTGAATCCCACATCATATCATTGCATTCACAATTGTATTCTATGCCCTAAATAGTTAAACACAATTGTCCGACTGGTGTATAAAAATATAAATGTTGGTCAAAACAATTTTCCTTTCCTACTTGAATCCTTCAACTTTAAGTCAGCTGCTTTCCTAGACATGTCTCATCAAACCGAATCAATCATAGTTATTGGCAACATGCTAAAGTAGCAACATCGAAATAAAATCTCAAGAAACGATCAAAAGTCATAAGGATATATATGAGATTATATAAACATCAAGGTCTCACACAATGAGGAATCAGTGATCCATTCACTCATTTACCCATTATTGGTCGTAAAAGCACACGTGGTATGAAACACGCGCTACGATATTTTCTTCCATTCTTAGGGCGTATGTCATATTCTTTATAAATAAATAACACCGTATAGATCCTAGTTCAGCTATTCCCCGATACCTAATTTGAGTTCTCCTTATATGCATTCTTCTAGGCAATCTTAAATCGAGAACTCGATCTGGCTACTAAACAGGTTTAATGGATAACAAAATCCATTTCGATTACTTGTTGTAATCTTATCTTGATATCTTATCAAGGCGACATGATCACGTACACAACATGATTACTTTGTCTCATCTCAGCACACCCCAAAATATCTAAGGTGATTGTTCGTGTGAGTGAACTAATCTCAACCTGTTTGAGATACTTTATATGTGCATGCAAAATATTATCTCATAATTTCAATAATAGATTACACATGAACTCAAAATTATTCATCTATGGGTACATAAAAATCAATCAAGAGTTTTTCGATACACGAAATATCATATTCTACGTAATTTTAGAGATTCAATATTACCGATAAGTATATCTCTAAACGTCTTTAGAGTATGATGATTACAGACTATTATTTACTAGATATATTACAAAGACACTTTCTTTGCTAATGTCTCTCACAAAAATACTATCGAGTGTTTGGTTCCATAATGATATTTGAGATTCTCATCACATAAGATAATTGCATTACTATCATAGATCTAATATTCACAACTAGTATCATTAGATGCCCAATACATCTATACCAAACAATTTCTTCAGCTATTAAGTTATATACTATTAGATATGCTTATTGGTACTCTATGTAGTAAGATTGCACAAGTCTAATAAATATTTATGCTCGACTAACTCTCATCCTTAGTCGATATTTGAATATATATTTCAGTTGCAAGTTATTCATTCTACAACAAATAGAATAACTGACAGCAACACTCTTCGAGTATCACAATATCCTTTCTATGGACATCGATACATTCTAGCTAGATCCATGACATGACAAATATTAGGGTAAGTATACATTATAGCACACTTGTAACTCCTAATCGTACTAGATATGGTTCTCTGGATAATTTTTTGTGAACTTATGGAGTCTTTGGACATACTGAAGACTCATATGGTCACATTTCAACATAGAAATATCAACAAGGTAGCAAATTTCATAGTTAAAAAATATTCTAGAATTTTTATGGTGTATAACTCTTGTGACAAAGAAACAAAACTAAAATAATATTTTTAACACAAAATATACAATTTGCTAAATTCATGTCATTCGTCTTAAAAACTAAAGACAACCATTTTAAAATGGTCTCAATACACTCCTTCTCATGCTTAGCCAATATAGTGTCATCAAGACATCAACATCAAAATTAAAATTACAACCATCATCAGACTTTTACATAAATACTGTAAACTTCATCCACATGACGAAATTGTGTACAAAATTTAAACCCTGTTAAAACTCAGGTACAAGTGTTAAGATGACTGTATTAGGATACAAGTGTAACTATAAAGGTACCATAATACTATAAAAGCCTTCAACATGAAACCTACAAATCGATTCATGTAAATCTCTTCAATCAATTCTTAATTGAGAATGAAAATATAGTCTATAAGTATATTTGTTATAATCTACACTTAAACACACTATCATAACTAGCATCAGCATATAGAAATAAATCTCATTTCTAATAAAAAGGCTTATAAAACTCAATGTACTCATATTGAGTATAATATTTCCCTAAAAAAATGAGCTTTATCTATCATAAACTCATTAGTCTTCTATTTAGTTTTTAAAAATCCGAATGTTCTCAATAAACATAATGTCCAATTAGAACTTCTACCACATATCAAATTAGATTGAAATTCTGTACTTCATATATACTTCCATTACTTTCCTCAAAATTTTCTGCTGATTTTCTAAATCATAAATCATTGAAATTGAATAGCTTTTAGCTCCCACTTAGAACTAAGAACCATAGAACTTAGATAGTTCTTTGATAGCTTCCACTCGGAAATAGATTGCTCCAACTTGAATATGAAGTTTAAATCAACTATTGCGTATCCAAAAAACTGATTCATCAATATACATAATATCAATTTCAATAATATTGTCCAAAATTATCTCTCTTACTAAGAAAGAAATGTCAAATGTCACATATTGTGACCCAATATCCATTTAAAATCTCAATTAAGTACATTTTTTGGACTATTATATGTATCTCAGAGATTCATCTCATTTTTAATAAACTCATGTTCTCAAACTCATTATCAAAAACTTACATAATCGTTATGAGTTTAAGATAACCCATATTTGGTTGTCCTCATGTCCAAAGCTTATACAATTCTGAATGTATTAATCTAAAGAGAATTGCGTTAACTGATACATTGTAGTTAACCAACACTCTTTCCAAAAGCAAATACTTAAATTGGACTACATATCTGAAACATTATCATATTTAGTAATATTACACCCTTCTACCCAATGCATCATATAATTATTGGTGATTAAGGAATAGTCAATCAAATAAAAATCTGTTTCATTACATAGATCACTGATATTTTGTAATAGAGATTCACGCTGTTAAATAGTTCTCAAAGTCTTCATTTCCATAATTTGATTTGCTATTCTACTTCAGAGAAGTCTAAATCAATACAATATTTTTAACTTGAGAAAATCAGAGGCATGACTGAAATATGTGAATCCATCTATTAATGTAATGAAAATATAAAAATCCTTCTCTATCTCTCAAGAAATTCGAATGGATTTACTCAATGGAAGTTTAGCTCTTCCAGCTTTGAATGGTTTTCTCAACTCAAAATCTCAAACTATTGCACAAATATCCAGAATCATAATTAAACATTACCACTATGAGTATGAACAGAACTACCACATATAAGTTCAAGTTAGAGACCACCCTTAGAAGAATAACTGAGATCAAGTTTAGTGGAGTTTTGGATACTATCTTAATATCAAATAGGATGTCAGTTTCTCCACTTTGTAAGACTAAATTGTAGTATCAGTAATATAAACTTCAACTCCATCTTCATCATTTGTATATACTTATTTTGTATCAAGTCAAAAACTCAACAATAGAGTAAGATACTTCTTGATCTCATATATAGTGGATTTTTAAAATTTGAATCCACTATCCACACAAGATAAGATCCAATATGTATAGTGTTGACATGTAAACAACACTAAGATGAATATATTCAAGTGCAATATCTTTTAACTTAACCACTTTCGAGCTAAGAGATTCAAACCGTATAGTTGAAGCACTTGAACCTTTATAGAATTGATTCTCTACTAAATCCACTTTCATTCACTTACTATCTGATATGTTCTTCCTGGTCACTTTTCTAGTCTCTCCATCTATCCCACATTTGTTCTAACTCATTTAATGCTTAAGATATAAGTTTTATGCAAACTAGAACATTGCTACACAAGTGTATCCTCGAGATTTAGCAACATTAAGTCGCATGTCTTTTAACTCACATAGCGGATAGTTTTAATAGAGAAAATTGACACTTCAATTTGTAAGCCACATTAACATTCAAAATTTGTATCTATTAAAAAGAGACTAATTTGAACTTACTACTCATCTAAAAAAAATGTGACCAACAAAAACTGTCAACTTTATGCTAACCATTTTAGCCAAGTCACATTTGAGAAAAAGATAATTTATAATAGACCTTAACAATTCAAATGTTCAAGCACAAGAATCTATCTTGTCTCGTACTTAACAAAGTTTCGATCTTTATTCTCTAGAGTAGTATGACCTACATAATGTCTTTTATTGCGTGGTTGATGCTCTCTAAACATCAAGTCTTTCTAGTACACTCAAAATCTTATCATGCCAAATGTTATTGCATTTAGCCTATTATCTTTATTAAGTTTAACTACTATAGATTTTGATATCACGATCTATCAATTTTTAGAGAGATTTTATTCTCGATCAATGCCAATTTATGCACATTCAATTTTGCATCAATTCAAGTTAATGTCTACGATAGTTCAACATTAGTTACAGAGTCGAAAGTTCACTATGTTCCCAATCATCGTCCGAAATCCTATTGTTTCACTATTATAAACTTAATTTCATAATGCAATATTTCATTGGTTCTAAGTGAGAATTACATTAATTCTTCCAACTTGAGAACTCTCGTCCAATCAAATAGTTCTAGGTAAGATTTTTTCTAAATCTTCCAATTATCGAACTATCACTCGATTGACAATTAATAGGTCTAAGTAAGAATCTCACTAATTCTACTAACCTTAGCATTTATAACAATACACAAATTAACGGATATCATATATTCAATAAGATAATTTCATAATATGAAATAAAAGCATAAATATGCACGTTTATCCAATTATGACGTGCATCATGATATAACAAATTAATTCTTCTAGAAGATAACTTCAATTATAATCCAAAAATAAAATTAACATCATTTAAATTTTATTTTACAAATTCTCAATCTTTTTTAAATCTCTATTATAACACAGTCCCAACAAATGGGAAGTGATATCAGAATTTTCATATTCTGCTTATCACCAAAAGCTAATGTCTCAAAATATTTACCTGTTCCACATTAGGTCATATTTCAGATCCATTTACTTACATTAATAAGCACAGAACATTTTAACAAGTTCTATAACCCATACTTTTCTAACATTCCCCCTAAAGATGCTAAAAGTGTGCATATATTCAACTATATCTGATAGAGTAAAAAATGGAAAAATAAGTCACAATAGATCATATAACCTAATCAAGACCAACACAACTCATGAACGTATATAAAACGTGATATTTTAAATACTTTTGGAGTATTTTTTATTTTAAGAAAAATGAAACACTTTAAAAAAAAAAAAAAAAAACTCTCATTAGGAAAATACCACTTAACAAATATTCTTAATTTTTATAAAATTTTCAGAATTTAATTAAGTCCAAAAAGATATTTTTAATACTTTTTTTATAATTTATTTCAATAATAAAATAAAAAAATATTTTTGATTTTCTGAAAATTAATTTTAATTGCACATAAAAATCAAGAATATTCAAGGATCTAGTTGTAATTTTCGAAATTGTTATTGAAATAATCAACTTCCAAAAAATAATTTTGAGACCAATATACAACATGCAATTTTCCAAATTGCATTTGGAATAATCAACATTCAAAAGTGTGTGGACCAACATGGAATTTTCGAAATTGCATTTGAAATATTTAAAGGACCACTATGCAATTCTCTCAAAATTTTTGGAATCATTCACCTCCACGACAACAGTTCTGATTTCTACCATTTTTTTTCAAGGGTTACTGTTCATCATCAAAGAAAAATTGCAGTTTTTTTTTTTTTTTTAGATTTATGTCAAAACATCATAAGGTCATAATTTCTTCAATTCAAGACCAATAATTATGTTCTTTATACAGTTCGAAAGGTATCAAGAAGATCTATCAAACCATACAAAATTGTTATCATGAAACATAGTGTGAAGAAGTTATCATGTGATTAAATTTCAGGTTTTTCTGATTTTAATGCAAAAAATCAGATTTTCATCCAAAATTTCGAATCCTCATAACTTCTTCATTTTAAATCCACAATTTCAGTTCTTTATATGGTTGAAAAGCTTATGAGAAGACCTTTCTACCCCATACTAATCTTAATGCATGAAAATGAACGAGTAGATGGCATTAAATATTTAAACTTTCTACAATTTTATCTAGGGTTTTGTTTTTCTCCAAATTTATAAAACAAAAAAATTCTAAACTTTGCAGATATGATCTACATCATATAAGGAATATGCTGTAAATATTTCGTGAATTTATGTTGTTTATTTCATGACATGCCATTACCAATATTTCAAGTTTCAACAAAAATGACATATATGCATTTTTCAACATAATAATTTCATTTATAACAAGATAAAATGCAAAGGAAACAACTTGCACGGCTCTTATACCAATGTAAGAATTTGCATCATTTTTTAACATATATTTCGATTCAAGAAACTTACTTGAAATGATGAATTTCAAGATCTTTTGATCGTTAAATCACCTTGCATTCCAAAGTTTCAAAATCTGCATTTCTTGTTCTCCAATGGCCTTAATCCGATCACAATGGAAGGTGATTATTATCCACAATCTAAGTGTCAATTTTTGTGAGATTTCATGTCCAAAATATGGTTCTAAGGACTTTTCAATTTTGGTGTAAATTTCCATACGAAATTTTCCTTCATTTTTCATGCAATATTTTTCCTTGTTTTTCCAATGCATGATCATTGGAGGTTGTATGGGAGTTAAGAGTGGTTATATAGAGTTACATGTTTGAATTCAAATTCAAATCATTCCCTCGGGTCAGGTTATCCCATATGGGCGACTCACGACCCGTATTTTTCTAACATTAATGTACAGCCACGTGTAATCACAAAATTATTGATACGGTGCAGCTCCAAAAGTATGATATCTCATAGATGACACTTCTCCACTTGTAATAACAAAATTATTAATATGGTGCAGAAGCTTTAACAATACAAAATTGGTGCTCTAGAAGTACAGAAATCACAAATGACACCTGGAGAGATGCTTCGACGCTATCGGGTGTAATGATTCCTGTCCAAAGAGATTACATAGTGGCATATTTCAAATACAGTGTATAAATGGTATTTTAAAAAATGGAATTAGAATTTTGAAAATCATTAGCACGCAATCTCAAGTTATGCATACAAATATGTAAGATAATATACAGTAATAAATATCATTCAGAAACGTAAATATTATGAAATGTCAAGTCAGAAAAACAACATACAAAATTGCAGTAAATAGAAGTTTACAAAAACATAAAACGTGGTTAAAATTTTGTTTTAAGATTGTTGTGTACGATGCTAAACGGATTTATATTAGTACGATGTACTAAAAGTTTTTGTGATGCAGTAATGTCTTATTCAACAAATATCTATTCCAAAAAAGGAAACCTAGTGTAACTGCATTCTGGGAGGCCTATTTGTGGGCTTATTCTTGTTCATTTGAACTAGGGTCATGGACTCGTCCAGTGACTTTGAATTAAGAGTAGAGATTGATAAGATGAAAAGAAAATAGATGTGAACTCAAAGAGCATACTACTCAATCCATAACATAATGTAAAACACAGTGCTTTTGTCTTTTATCGAATGGTAATATCGCGTGGGTTTGAACCAAACACAAGTTCAACAATGACTGGATTTGGTTGGTCTTTATTTGGGGAATAGTGCTATTTATCATTATAATGATGAAATATCGATAATGTGACAACTTAGGTAGAATAATGAAATATGACTGTTTAATCCCTTTATTTCATGAAAATTGAACTGTTATATCACATTATTTCACTTAAGTTGTCACATCACCGATCTTCCATCATTATAATAATAAATAACACTCTTGTTTGGGTTTGAACACGAGTCAAGATATGGATAAATCTAATAAAAATATAATTTTTGAGTTAACTCGATATGAGTTGGACCTACATGTGGTTGGAATGCATTATAGGTCATTCCTACCATTGGTCAAGATCTTTCCATTCTACGAAACTTTGGCAATCCTTTGCACCTGAACCCATTTCAAGAAATTTAGTATCTAAACCAAACATCTTCTACTTTCAAATGTAGAACAAGTTCCCTTTAGCTTTTGTTCCTCCATTATAGTGTTGAAGAATTGAAGTGTCAAAGAAGTTAGACAATTTACTCCTTCACTCTTATTCTCTTTCCAACACTACTAGCACAACTATCTTTTTCTTCCTAGTTTCTACATCGTCTATTTTCGTGTAATTGTATTGTTTATCAATTTGAATTATTTTGTTCATAGCATAAGTTCAAATTAGAAGATAACATGTTTTATTATGTCAATATTCTATTTTGATGTATTCTTTTCTAAAGAAGTGACATTGATGGAGCGTTTGTATATGATATGAGGGAAAACGTATAAATGACAAAAAAATAACAATAGAATACAATACACAATCATTGGCTGATGACACACAAAGGAAACAAAAAACATATAAGAAGACTCTAAAAGATGCATGAAAATCACAAATAAGCACATCTCCGTTTACGCCAACATGAGGTCTATCTCTATTTTCTCGTGGCCTACCACAAGAGGTATCGAGAAAATACCACCAATTGGAAGGTGGTAGAGATAGGACTCAAATGGTAGGAACAAAATGGAGCTTGGGAACAGAAGGAAATGAAAGCATTGGGGGCAATGCAACCTTGGGCATGCTAAGAATGGTTGGAATAATTGGCTGTGTTGGGATGGTTGGAATGGAAGGCATCAGTGGCACGACTGGTTTTGTGAGACTCTGGATGGTGAGAATTGATAGCATTGGTGACAAAGCTAGCTTGGGTAATGTGGAATAGTTGGTATTCCTGGTAGATGAGGAGGTTACAATTGCAACAGAGTATGCGAAGCCTGGAATTTTTGATAGCTGGATACATCCATAACTGCAAAGAAGAAAATGCAAGTGTAAATGCCTCTAGTCGTGATCGTCTGAAGATAAAAGTGAAGGGATTTTTGCCAATCAGTTGTGGGCACGAGAGAAGTTTTGAATTATCATTTCATTAGTTACCACTGAATATGTGACCCAAATTTTGGCTTTAGATCATGTTTCGGTTGAAAAAAATGAGTTAAAAAAGGGATCAAAGTTGACAATTGAAAGTTTGGAGCAACTAGGTGCTTGGGTGCCCAAACGGGGTGCCTAGGTGCTAAGAAACGAATTTTGGGACCGAAACTTAGCGTTTGAGCACCATTGGCAGCGTTGGGCTGTCGCTCGCTTTGCGCTAGGTTATCGCTAGAACATTGCCCCGCCGCTCACCTTGCGCAAGGCTGCCGCTCGAGCAACAGTTTTATTTCCATTTTTAGGCTCTTTTTTATCATCTTTTCATGTAAATCATATTTTTTTGGGTCCTATATATACTCCATAAAATTCTTGAATTTCATTTGACTTTGTATGAGTTTTAGAAAGTTTGACAACATTGTAAATACAATATCTATGTATTATTTTTCTATATAGTGAATTCTCATTTTCTCTGTCAAATTTCTTGTATTCTTATAGTGTTGTGATTAATACTTCATATTATATCATATAATCTCATCTTAAATTTCCTAACAAGTTGTATCAGAGTTTAAGGTTTAATTTGTTAGAGGTTTTGTTCTTGTGATGGCAACTATGAAGTATAATATTCTGCTGCTAGCTTAGATGGATTTGGACGACACTTTATTGGGATTTGATAAGACGTCTTCAAATTGGTCGATGAAGGAGAAACAACGTAAGAATCGAAAGGCCTTACACAGATTTATCTTCATCTTTCGAATCATATTCTTAAAGACGTTTTGAATTAAAAAACTGTAGCTAAGTTATGGTTAAAGTTTGAGTAATTGTACACGATTAAGAGTTTAACTAATAATTGTACACGAAGCAGCATTTGTATTCTCATCATATGACAGAAAGTACATCCTTAGAAAATCACTTTGTAGTCTTCAAAGAAATTTTCGTTGATTTGGAAACTTTAGAGGTTAAGTATGATGAAAAAGATTTGGGTTTGATTTTATAGTGTTTGTAGCCTACTTCATCTATGTCGTTTGGAGACATAATATTAAATAGTTGTGATACTCTCACTATTAAAGAAATATATAACGCTTTGTTTTCAAATGAGAAGATAAAGCATCTTGTTGAATCTGAGGCTTAATGAGAAGCCTTATTGATCATGGTGATTATGAGAAGGGCAGTTCGAAATCTAACCCCAGTAATAAAATTTGTAACTATTGCAAGAAGATGTGGCACACAAAGAAGGATTGTTATAAGTTGTAGAATAGAG
This sequence comes from Fraxinus quadrangulata, assembly GCA_903798255.1. Taxonomy (NCBI): domain Eukaryota; kingdom Viridiplantae; phylum Streptophyta; class Magnoliopsida; order Lamiales; family Oleaceae; genus Fraxinus; species Fraxinus quadrangulata. The sequence continues at coordinate 37,409 of CAIGRB010098942.1, forward strand.
AAAAAATGGCTGTAAATCAGAAGGGAAAACAACTATAAACATTAGGTGAAGCAGATATTATAGAAAATTGCTATAGTGACAAAGAACTTTTCGTTATTTTTTACGGTGACACAAATCTGAGGATTGAATTCTTGATACAGCTTGCCCGGTTCATATATGTCCCAATCGAGATTCATTTTCAACATATGAAGAAGTTTTAAAATGTGTCGTGGTTATGGAAAACAACGCACCTTGTAATTGGAAGGCACCAAGAAATGGATTTTGGGATCGAAACTTCGCCTCTGAGCGCCATTGGAAGCACCAGGTTGCCGCTTGCTTGGCGTTAGGCTATTGCTCGAGCGCCATGCACCATTCACCTGGCGCGATGTTGCTCCTCAAGTGGCAATCTTATTTGAAAAAGTTTTGTTTCAGTTTTTCTGAATATTTTTTATCCTCTTTCCATCTAAAATATATTCTTTTAGGTCTTATATATACTCCAAGAAATTCTTGGCTTTCATATGACTTTGTATGAGTTTTAGAAAGTTGAACAATATTTTAAACACAATATCTTTATATTTTTCTCCATATTATAGTGAATTCTTACCAAATTTTTTGTGTTCTTCCAGTATTGTGATTGTTACTTCATATTGTGTCATATATTCTCATTGTAAATTTTCTAACAGTTACGATATTCAAGTCATTTGTATTGGAGAAAATAGTTTCGACAGCAACTCTCCTTTTTTAATGTCAAAATAAACAACTTCATTCAATTCTTGAGTAACAAATTTTACTTATAATCATCCAAAATATCCATTTTCTATTTTCGCTCATAAGCATGGAATATAACCTCTGCAAACATGATCAATGTCATCCTTCCATAACTTTAAACCATCCTTCCGTTCTCATTATCCTGAGAAGGAATACCAACAGTTCCTTCTACACCAACCCTATTGCCAGAAATTGATCATTTACACAACATCTAATTCTTTCTTTTGTTCCTTAAGGTTCAAGTGTTAAAAAAAAGGAGGTACCTAAAATCGTACAAATTCATTCATTCATTCTTTTTCTTCCTTTCCTAAACTACTGACATGGTTATCCCCATCATCTACATTTTCCTGTAACGGTTGCATTTAGTAGTTCTAGCTGTATTTGTCAATGTTCCATTTTGGTATTCTTTTCATTAATCTGTAGCATTGATGGGCAATTTACAAATGATTCGTTTGAAGGTGTAAAAATGATTGAATAAACATTAAAACAATCAAAGCAAGTAATACAATACACAAACACTGGCTCATGTTAAACATTAACAACATACAAATTAACTCAAAACCTATAGAGTACTATATGACACTAACAAATGTATTAAACTCAGAAAGAAAGCAACAAATCTCCACTTCAGCCACCATGAGGTCTGTCTCTGTTGTAATCATGGCCTGTCACAGGAGGCTTTGAGAAAATACTACTAACAGTTTAATTGGAAGGTGGTGGAGACAGGACGGGAATGGTAGGAATGGAAGGGATCTTGGGGACAGAAGGGAAAGAAGGCATTGGGGGCAATGAGACCTTGGGCATGCCCGGAATGGCTGGAATTGTTGGCTGGGTTGGGATGGTTGGAATGGAAGGCATTGGTGGAACTGCTGGGTTTGGGAGGCTTGGGATGTTTGGAATTGATGGCATTGGTGGCAAAGATGGCTTTGGCAATGATGGAATCGTCGGCATTCCTGGCAGAGGAGGAGGCAACGACTGTAGCAGATTACGCGCAGCCTTGCATTTTTGATTGCTAGACAGGGCTATAACTGCAAAGAAGAAAATGCAAGTGTAAATGCTTCTACCCATGATTGTTTGAAGGTTGAAATGAAGTAGAAGGACTATTTTCCCAGATCAGTATGGACAAGAAAAGTTTTGAATTTGATGTTGGAAACGAAATGGGATTCTTGTATTTATTTATAGTGGGAGTTCATTGCCTAGGTTGCAAACTACATGTAAGATATTGGTGGAAATTAGTTCAGTACGGTTATGACTCTGATTGGTGGTGGTATGGAAATTCAAAACATGGCTGCTGACATTTTTGTTGTTAGTTTAACCCTCTAGGAATTAGGAAACAAGTGGCAGGTTCAGGAATTAGTTCTTTTCCTAGAGTTTATGTTGTTTAACCACCACTAGACATAAAAGATCTTATAATGCTTACTTCAGCATAGAATCAAGAATTAAACTAAAACCTCGTAGGTGAAAACAAAATGAAGTCTTTCGAAGATGTAATATGAGATGTTGAGTTCTGCATTTTCACAGGGATAAAATGTTTGATAACTTAAATATTTTATGCAAGTAGGTCATGCCTCATGTGAGGGGGTGTAATCCATTTTTTTTATTTTAGTGGATCCCACTCCCATGTGAGAGGGGGTGTAATCCCATAGATACATCTTTCGATGTACTGCTAGCAAAATTCATGAATTTTATCCTTACTAAGCCCATGCTTTTGACAATAATTATTTGGGTAAAATGGAGTTTTGAATATTGATTTTTTGAAAAATATGTGGATAGAAATAAGAGAAACGTTTTGAATTTACATGCAAAATATTGTATTTTGTAAATGTATGATTGAAAATAAGTACGTAAAAAAATTCTTAAATAATGATTGTCAAACATGGGCTAAACGTACAACAAATAACGTAAAAGATTGCAGCTCCAAAGTATGACATCTTATAGATGACACTTGGCCGCGTTTAATCGTAGAATTATTTATACGGAACATGAGCTTTGTCAATATAAAACTAGTGCTCTAGAATGGAGAGGGAGTAGATGTTACCAAAGGTAATGATTCTTGTCCAAAGAGACTGCATAGTGGCATATTCGACACAAGATGAACCTCTATAAATTTTAAATAGAGTGCAAAAATGATATTATAAAAGGGAATTGGAACTTTTAATATCCTGAGCATGCAATCCCTAGTTACATGTCGAGGATATAAAATTATTATAAAGATCATTTTTCATGATATTTTCATATATTAAGTGGGATTATTTTCCATAATAAGTGATTGTGTAATTAAGACACAATCTTTCTCTTTTAGAGTTATATGTAACCCTGTAAATAGTATCTTTTACTTTGTAATAGTGACAGAAGTTTATGATACACAATTTATAATATTTTAACAAGGAAATTATACCATTTTAAAACTTGTATTAAATTTGCAATAGCTTCCATTCTCCTGCGGCCTTGTGCCGCTAGTCCCGGCCAAATCCTAAATTTATTCTTTGACAAATTCATAGGTTGTACTCTATTTTGCTCTGACGACTCTCTACCATCTATTTCACGTCCCTCTTAAGTGTTAAATTGCAAATCCTAATAATATTCTTCTTTCAATTCGTTGCCTAAAACTAGTGTCGTTTGCTTACTGCCTCTCTTTGGCATTGCCCATTTCTTGTTGTTACTTGTTGAAGGAGCCAACTACACGGCCTTCAATTGTCCTCAATCAATGTTGTTCCCATCGGGTGTTAAGATTGTTACAACAGTTGGTCACTGTGATTGTTAATTTTGTAGCGGCTGTGACTATTCTCCACTGTTGCAGATTGAATTTTGATTATTTTTGGGAGACATCCTAGGTGCGACAAATTGTGGGTGGCCGAGGGGGCAGATTCTATGAGTTGGGTGAAAATTGTTGTGGGCATCTTTGGACTGCTTGTGCTTCCTATCTATTTGGGGCTTAAATCATATTTTGCTACATGTATTAATCAATTTGGCATTACGTACTGAAAATTCATTCAAGCCTATGAACGTCTTATCGTTTTCCATTTTGACAGCAGATTGGGCTTGAATCAGATTTCGATATTCATGGCTCAATCTGAATTTTGATTTTTTCCTTGGTTGTTTCGGGATCAGTGATTATGCTGTTGACACCCTTGTTTGGAAGAAAATACTAGTATTTTTCGCCCAAATTTATTACATTCGCATTTTTTAGTAGGTTCATGTTGTTAGGTCAGTCTTTGGCTTCATCTTTGAGTGAATTACGGGCAATTACATGAATTTTTGGAGTGATAGTTTTTTCTACAGGTGGGATGTGCCCCTTAATCCTCGATAATGACAGTGGTGGATAATAGTTTTCTTTTACACTAGCTTCTAGTTTTTTATTGGCTTAGTCGGCATGCAATTTTGAAGTACCATTTGAGTCTTGGAAATGATGATTCGTTCAGGGTCTTGTAAAGGATAATTTGCTCGTAACAATTTAATTTTCAAACTCAATTTGGTTTCTACGACATCATATTGTGTTTGAGGGATGTTGAAGATGTGAAAATATTGTTCTATATGATATTTTCATATATTACTTGAGATTATTTTTCGTAATAATTGATCGTGTAATTAAGATACAATCTTTCCCTTTAAAGTTAGATGTAACCCTATAAATAAGTCTTACTTTGTAATAATGACACAAGTCTATGATATACAATTTATAATATTTTAACATTATACATGAGAAGACATACAAAATAATATACAAAATTAAATATCATTTAGAAGCAAATAAATGTTCTGCATGTTGCGGTAAATTTGTAAACTTCAATTTACTGCAATTTTATGTATTGTTTTTCTGCCTTGAAATCTCATAATATTTATTTTTTCTGAACGATTTTTAGCCCATGTTTGATATGGATAAAAATTAAACTTACAGTAGATTTTGATAAAAGTTATTGAAATGTGTAGTTGAAAAATTGATAAAAGTTGTGAGTCTCGTTCATGTATTGTTGAAATGAATTTAGAAAAAATTAGTTTTATGAAACGGGGAACCAAACAGGGGCTTATAAGCTTATTAATGAATATGATTTTGCTTGTTTTTTTATGCATAACTTGAGATTGCATGCTAAGGATTTCAAAATGTAATTCGGTTATACAACAACATTTCAGGTTTGTATTTATAATTTATGGAATTTTTTCTTGTATCAAACATGCCACTCCGGAGTCTTTCTGGACAAGAATCATTACCTTCGATAGCGTCGACCAATCTCTCTGCATATCATGTACGTTTTCTGTACTTCTAGAGCACTAGTTTTGAATCGTTAAAGCTTCTGCACCTTATCAATAATTCTATGATTACACATTGAGAAGTTTCCTCTATAAGATATACTTTGGAGCTGCAGTAGTTTTGTCTTATTGGTTGTACATTTAGTGCGGATAAAATTTATTCCACGCGTGGAAAGTAAGATCTATAAAAAAAATTTGTACTCTAGTAATGCCTTCGAGTCCAATTTATATATGATTGTTTTTAATAATATTCTTGTGGCAAAATTAGGTTTTCAGATTTTAAATTCAAAGCGACTACAAGTTATCGAGCATTATTCTTATGATGATACAGAACTCAACATCTTATTGTAATTCTTCTAAAGATTACATTTGTTGTCAGATACGAGGGTTTAGTTTATTTTTTTATTCTATGCTTATATAAGCATTATAAGAGCTTTCATGTCTACGGGCATTATAAGAGCTTGCATGTCTACTGGTGGTTAAACAGCTTAAACATATAAGAGCTTTCATGTCTACTGGTGGTTAAACAGCTTAAACTCTAGAAAAAGGACTAATTCCTGAACCTGCCATTTGTTTCCTAATTCCTAGAAGGTTAAACTAACAACAAAAATTCAGCAGCCACGTTTTGAATTTTCATACCCCCAATCAGAGTCATAACCAAACTGAACTAATTTCCACCAACAGCTTGCATATAGTTTGCACCTTGGCAGTGAACTCCCGGTATAAATGAACACCCAAATCCCATTTCTTTTCCACTTCAAATTCAAAACTTCTCCTGTCCAGACTGATCTGGGAAAACAGTTCATCTACTTCGTTTCAATCTTCAAACAATCATGGGTAGAAGCATTTACGCTTGTATTCTCTTTCTTGCAGTTATAGTTCTCTCTAGCAATCAAAAATGCCAGGCTGCCCGCAATCTGCTGCAGTCCTTGCCACCTCCTCTACCAGGAATGCCAACGATTCCATCATTACCAAAACCATCTTTGCCACCAATGCCATCACTTCCGACCATCCCAAGTCTCCCAAAACCAGCAGTTCCACCGATGCCTTCCATTCCAACCATCCCAACCCAGCCAACTATTCCAGCCATTCCGGGCATGCCCAAGGTCTCATTGCCCCCAATGCCTTCATTCCCCTCTGTCCCCAAGATCCCTTCCATTCCTACCATTCCTGTCCTGTCTCCACCACCTTCCAATTAAACTGTTGGTAGTATTCTTTCAAAACCTCCTGTGATAGGCCATGATTAGAACATAGATAGATGCTGAGACAGACCTCATGGTGGCTGAAGTGGAAATTTGTTGCTTTCTTTGTGATTTTAATACATTTGTTAGTGTCATATAGTAGTCTATAGATTTGAAGTTAACTTATATGTTGTTATTTTACATGAGCCAGTGTTTATGTATTGTATTACACTCTTTGATTGTTGTAATATTTATTCAATTATTATTTTTTCTATTGTATACATTTTACATCTTCACACGTATCATTTATAGACGCCCCATCAATGCTACGGATAATGGAAGGAACACCAAAATGTAACATGTAAAATACAGCTAGAACTATTAAGCAACAATTACTGGAAAATATAGAAGAAGATGAAGAGGATAACCATCTCAGTAGTTTAGGAAAGGAAGAATAAGAATGAAGGGATACATTGTCTACAATTGATTAATGTTATTTTTATATTTATTCAGGCCGTCAAAAGTGGATATCTTGGAGTACTTTTAGGGAATTATTGCTTAATTTCATGTGAATATTGTTTGTTTTAGTAAAACTTGATATTGGACAATTTTTGGATGAAAGGAATGAAAATCGAACGAAATTGACAAGATTTGTGCATAATCTAGGAGATGGGGATCAAGGTGACTTGAATTGGAAGATAAGGGCTAAAGTTGCAATTTAGAAAGATTTGAGTTGAGGTAGAAGCTGAACATGAGGACCAAGATGTAAACCAGCCATCATTTATGGTTTGCGATCACAAACCATAAGGCATTCCGACAACAACGCTGTTGAGCGGAATGTTGACACCAAGGCTCCCGGGCTCAGTATTTTACAAAGATACCGAATCGAAATCACAATGTTCCAAGACCCAAAACCACTACTATTCACCCCTTTTCTCCGGTTCCTTGGTTGCCCACTAAGGACTTTGTATGAATTATTTGCAGCCACAAGAATTAGCCTCAAAGGTTGAAAGAGAAAGGGAAGAAAGAACGCTACAGAGGAAGCACGAAGCAAGGAAGATTACAGCCACCGGTTTTCCCTCACATGTAAGCTTTGCAAATAATAATTTCACACACACTAAGGCCAAGAGATGGGAGCCAACATATAGATTAATTAGGTGGGCTTTTAGGTTAAACAATAATTAGACCCAAGAGTTTAGTAAGGAAATTATACATGGGCTATCAATCAAACAAGCCTTCCAAAGAGTAATGGGTTGAGACATGAGTAGCTCTAATAAAATTAGGCTACATCAAATGGCCTAAGTAGTTATAGGTTTGGGTCATTACAATTGTGGTATCGATATTTCAATTCATTCATTGGTCGATTGATTAAATAATAATTAACATCATTGCCCGGGAGGTCGTTTGACTACTATTTGCCTACAAACATCCACTTTGGTGTCAAAGGTCCTACAAAGAAAAATTATTACTCGTTAATAATATTTCAGAAAATGAGAACCGATAAAATTAGAAATTATTTACCTCTACCGATGTTTAGAAGATCTTTGGAACTTCTAAACTTCACCATTTGTAGCACCTTAGTGCCCATATATGAGGGATTATGTTGTGTATGTGTTTTTTTCAAGTTTTACTTCTTATTGTGACACAACATGTCTAATGAAATGTAGTCTAACATCAATGTTTTTGGTACGTTCATGAAAAATAGAATTTTTTCATAAATGTATAAAAGATTGACTATTAGAATATACTACCACACAATCATTTAAATTACAAAGTTCATGAAGTACGCCTTTAAGTCATAAAGCTACTTTAATTGCTTCAGTGGTAGCAATGTATTCAAATTATGTCGTGGATAGTGAAACTATGTGTAATTGTGATTTCTAACTAACATAAGAGTTAGACAAAATAAGCACATAGGAAGAGGTAGATTTTCTATTATCTCTATCCCTAGTATAGTCAGCGTCTACAAAAATCCTTCAATTTCACACATTCATTATGAACACCAAACTTTACACCTACATTACTAGTTCCCTTTAAGTACCTTAACATCCACTTCAAAGCTTCCCAGTGCTTAGGACCAGGATTAAACATATATCTCTAAGAGTGCTAACAACATGTATGTACTAAGAGTGCTAACAGCAAAAGCTAAGTCTAGTCTAATGCAAACCATCAAATACATAACAGAATCAATCACATTGGAGTATGAGATTCTACTCATGTATTCTATTTCTTTTTTATTATAGGGAGCATGGTCTTTAGATAATACAAAGTGATTGGCTAAAGTAATGTAACAGGTTTGCAATCATGCATGCTAAATTTCTTTAACACCTTTAAAACATACGGAGACTGATACAAAAATAAAATAGAATTTGATCTATCTCTTTCAATTTCTATATCTAAGATTCTTTTAGTCTTTCCTAGATCTCTTATGTGAAATTCAACATTTAAATTTGTTTTTATATTACTTATTCACTTAGGTGATGAACCAACTAAAAATATATCATCCACATATAATAATAAAAACACATAGTCATTATTAGTATCATTATGTTGGAAATATAGGCAATGATCAAACTTACTCCATTGAAACCCTATGGATAGTACAAAAGAATCAAATCTTTTATACCACTATCTAGGTGATTGTTTTAGACTGTATAAAGATATTTTCAAGAAGTACACATGATCAAGTTTTAGTCTCATTGGTTTATTCATAAATATTTGCTCATCAAGTTTACCATATAAAAATACAATTTTTATATCAAGTTGTTCAAGTTTTCAATCAAAATGTGCAACCAATGCAATAGCTCGTCTTTAAAACCTCTTAGTTGAATCATAAAGAATTGCTCATCAAGTTCACCATGTAAAAAAGCAGTTTTTACATCAAGTTGTTTAAGTTCCCAGACAAAATGTGCAACCAATGCAAGTATGAATCTAATATTAGTATACTTAACAATTGGTAAAAAAAAATCTTGTTATAATCAACCCCCTCCTTCCGAGTGTACCCCTTAGCCACTAACATAGCCTTAAATCTTATGTGTTTCAGATGCGCTAGTGCCCTCTTTAACCTTAAATATTTACTTACAGTCTACAGTAGACTTATTCTTAGGTCTAGGTACTAACGTCCAAGTTTGATTCTTTTCTAAAGAACTCATCTCATCTTTTATTACCTTAAACCACTTTTCAAATTGTTTACTTTTCATCACCTCCTCAAAGGTCTTTGGCTCTCTATTAACTAACTCCTCATAGCTTGCATGAGTAGAAGCTAACTCAAACTTATATCTAAATCTTATAGGTGCTCTAAACTATCTCCTCTCTCTATCCTTAGCTAAGTTATAATCTACTAAAGGATTCCTTCTTTAGGATGTTCCTCTATCACTACTTCCTCTATATTCTCCATGTCAGGTTGTTGTTCTTGAGTCTCTACCCCACTCTGTGTAACAGGGATGGATGTGCTAAGTTTTTTTAACTCTACCTTTAACTGATTTCTTTCGTCACCTTGTTTTTCTTCGCTCACATGTTCAGATTCAGCTTTAAGGCACATTATTTCGCCCTCATTGAATATAACATCTCTACTCACAATAATCTCAATCCTCTTTTGGCTCATGTCCCACGACTTGTAACCCTTGACTCCTTCAGGGTAACCTAGAAAAATACATTTGCTAGCTCTAGGTTCAAGCTTTCCCTCACTCTGGTAAGAAAATGCAGTACTGTCAAAAGTTCTAAGGATAAAATAATTACTTAGTTTACCAAACCATTTTTCATGCGGACTATCACTATTCAATGTAGCAGATAAAGTCAAATTAATCAGATAATAAGCAGCCATAACAGTTTCTCCCCAAAATGACTTTAGGACTCCTGAACTTAACATCATGCATCGCACTTTATCAAGTATGATCCTATTCATCTTTTTCCCTACCCTATTTTGTTGGGGAGTGTAAGGAATAGTTTTATGTCTTGTTATCCCATTTTCTTTGCATATATTGTCAAATTCAATGTTACAAAACTCTAGACCATTATCAGTTCTCAAAAACTTGATCTTTTTACCAGTTTGATTTTTAACTTGTCTTTTTCAATTATTAAAACTATGAGAAGTGTTGGATTTATCCTCTAAAAGTAAACCCACACTTTTCTAGTGTAGTCATCAATAATAAACAAGAAATACCTATTTTTACCCAATGTGAGACTACTAGATAGATCCCACAAGTCCGAATGCACATATCCAAGTACGCCTTTAGTTTTATGNAGTTCTCAAAAACTTGATCTATTTACCAGTTTGATTTTTAACTTGTCTTTTCCAATTATTAAAACTATAAGTGTCAAATTTATCCTTTAAAAGATAAACTCACACTTTTCTAGTGTAATCATCAACGATATACAAGAAGTACATATTTCCACTCGAGGTGGGACGGCTAGAGGGACCCTACAAGTCCGAACGCACATATTCAAACATGGCTTTTGTTTTATGAACACTCATGAAGAAAGTAGTTCTATGATGTTTACCAAACACACAATCATTTCCAAATGAACCATTTTTTCATTAAGAAGTCTAATCCCATTAATACACACATGTGCTAGTCTATCGTATCATTTATGTGTATAATCAGCTTTCGCAGAAGAGATAGATAAATTTAAACCTCTCATCACTTCTTAAGTAGTGATATAAATATTATTTTTCCCGATTCCCTTAATAGAGACAAGTGCACCCTTAACTAGTTTTAAAATACAATTTCTAATTTTACCAGTGAGATCAATTTTCTCAAGTCTTCATACTGAAATCAAATTTCTAGACAATTTAGATACGTATCTAACATCTTTTAAAGTATACACAAAATCAGTGTCAAAACTTAAGGTAATATCACCAATTCCAACAATATTAAAAGTAGAGTTGTCACATAGCCCAACTTGCCCATTATTTGATTCGTGCAAATTTTCAAATCAGTCCTTTTGTGATGTTACATGAAATGATATACCAGAATCAAGTATCCATTTATGCAAATAGAAATTGGCAGGCAAATTCAATTCAACAGGATAATCAATAGGACTAGTAATCATATAGACCTCACCATCACCATCACCATCACCATCACCAATATCGAAAATAGAAGATAACATATTTACTTCATCTCTCTCTCTCTTTACTCTTTTGCTTGTTTTTCTCTTTACAGTAATCCTTTATAAAATGCCATGTGTTCCCACAACTATAGCATTTCTTAACCTTGGTCCTAGATTTGGATATGGGCTTACACTTGCTCTTCTTTCTACCTCCATTAGTACTTGACTCCACTAGTTTGGTAACCGTCATGACTGTTTTGCCTAAATTGAGTTCAACCCTTCATCATGTGAATCTCACCACTTTTCTTATCATGTTTTTCAGCTCTAATATTCATTTCCTTACTTCGAAGGGAGTCAATAGCAATTTCGGGTATCAAAGTATCTCTATCATACTCAATAACATTTTTTTACCTCCTTTTTAAGTATCGGGTATGAAGTTCAATAAAATAATAGCTTTATATGTATCAGACATCGACTATTTACAGTTAAAAAATATCTTGAACAAGTTTGTTAAACACGTCTAAATTGTCATCAAGTTCTTTTGAATAATTCATTTTGAAACTGAAAAAACGTTATAGTAAGTATAGTTTGTTTGAGTAGATTTGAGCAAATACAAATCTTCAAACTTTTTTCAAAATTCTTTAGTAGGTTTCAATTTGCCCACTTTTCTCAAAACTGCGTCAACCAATTGTAAATTAATTGATGTATAAGCAAGCTCATCAGCTTTTTCTTTTTGTTCTTTTGAAAAATTAGCCTGAAAGTTGCCATCAATGCCTTTTGAAGCTTTTTGTTGAACCAAAATACCTCTCATTTTTTGTTGTCAGATTAAAAAGTCACATTTTTCGTTAAAAGTCTCCAAATCAAAATTGTGTGTTGTCATTTTTATTAATCAATAAAAAATACAAGATCATAATTAAACCACACAAAGTAGACCTAAAGTCACAAATATACACCGTTATAGATTCTCAGGATTTCGTAAGATTCTCGATCTTAGATCAATTGAGTGTTCAAGTGGGTAAGGTCTATGTATTCTAAATACTTAATAGTGCAACAAGAGATATGTCAACCAAAACAGTTTCATACACAGAATATCACAAAGACAATATTGTGGATTTTATCAAATAAGCAATTTACTCACGTAGCAACTAAAAGCAAGTAGTTCCTAATTTCTAATACAAGCTATGGTTATGCCACACGGTAATCCTAATCATATTGTCACCCCCACACGATAATGTGCTAGTGCTGGAAATTAAACATGATTAGCCAATTTACTTGAGCGAACCTATTCGAGCCCGTAAATTACGGGAAATATGATTTTAACACTTTAGGGCCACCACTATTCGCCCTAAAGTCTCATGCAACTGATTCACTCACATGCGCGGTGGATCTAAGTGCGCCTCCACCTGCTGATTCTCTCAAATGGCCACTGGTTTGGCTAGAAATCGAGTTTACAAGTGCGGTTGTACTATGAAAATCAAAACAGAATTGTCGATTCTTCCGCCTGCCGATTTTTGGTCTTGGTCGGGGTTCTCACACCACGCCACCAAGGCTCTAATACCAAATTTTGATCGGAATGTTGACACCAAAGCTTTCTGGCTCTATATTTTACTAAGATACCGAATCGAAACCACAATGTTCCAAGACCCAAAACCACTACTATTCGCCCCTTTTCTCCGGTTGCTTGATTGCCCGCAAAGGACACTGTATGAACTATTTGCAGCCATAAGAATTAACCACAAAAGCTAGAAGAGAAATGGAGGAAAGAACGCTATAGAGGAAGCACGAAGCAAGGAAGACTGCAGCCACCGATTTTCCCTCACAGGTAAGCTTTGCAAATAATATTTTCACACATACTAAGGCAAAGAGACGGGACATATAGATTAATTAGGTGGGCTTTTAGGTTAAACAGGAATTAGGCCTAAGAGTTTAGTGATGCATGGGCTATCAATCAAAAAAGCCTTCTAATGACTAATGGGTTGGGCAATGAGTAACTCTAATAAAATTAGGCTACTTCAAACATGATTTGTGAAGCTTGAACAAGCGCCTCTGGTCCAAGTAATTATAGGTTTGGGTCATTACAATTGTGGTATTGATGTTTGAATTCATTCATTGATCGACTAAATAAATAATGATTAAAATCATTGTTCGGGAGGTTGTTTGACAACAATTTGCCTAAAAAAAATGCTAATTTGGATTTAAGCAAAATGCAAATCAGAAGCCTGTGGTTGCAGTGATGCACATAGTGCGAACGCATAATATTATTCCTAAGCAAATATTCTGTTACCTTTTTGGCTTTGATTTCTTCATGGAAAGCAACGTGCCCATGTCTTAACCTACCTTGGGATTCCAAATTCAAGAATCTGGACATGAGACCGTAGAGAAGTTTACAAAGAGTTACAGTACAACAAACAAGCTTGGAATTGAAGATCCAAAGCAAGAGAAAATCTAGAATTAATTGAAGATTCAATTGAAGGAATTCAAGGAAGGCTCTTCATCTCTTTGCAATCATATTTTCCTAGTAATTAATAATCAACACTTTGTTATTTTATATAATTAGCCTATTTGGTAGAGATTAAAATCTAATTTTTAGCAGATTTTGATAAAAGTTGATGAAACGTATGATTGAAAAATTGTGAATCCTATGAAGTATATGGTTAAAATTAATTGTTGACCTTGACTTGGATTTTAATCAAATTTTTAAGCGATACCAAACAAGGACTTAGAATGTTAGGCTTGGATGACTAAGTAAACCTTAATGAACAGATTTTAATTCCAAGATTTCACTTTTTAGTATGATTTGTGTTGATTGATTGGTATCACATTTAGATTGATTAATTGAATGCTTATTCCGTATGCTTGAGAGATTTCACCCCTCCCTTTATTTATTTATTTTTTATTTTTTATTTTTATTTTTTGTTTTTTTAACACTTGAACCTAAGGAACAAAAGAAAGAATTAGATGTTGTGTTTTATAAGGTCAATTTATGGCAATGGGGTTGGTGTAGAAGAGATGCTGGTATTCCTTCTCAGCATAATGAAAATATTAGTATCATCTCAGTATAGATGAGTTCCAGTTATTGAACCCAAATTAAGGTGAAGTCCAAAGAAGGTGGTATAAGGTTATGGAAGGGTGACTTTGATCATGTTTGCATAGGTTATATACCAAGCTTATAAGTGAAAATAGTAAATTGATATTTGTGATGATTAAAAGTAAAATTCTTCACTCAAAAATAGAACGAAGTTGTTTATGTTGGCATTAAAAGAAAAGTTGCTATCAAAACTGTTTTTTTCCAATGAAATCATTTCAATGCCATAACTAATTAAACAATAATAAAAATATTGTAAAAATATTAAATCCTAAAAAGGTATTTCATATATATACATTCTAAACGATTATCATGATAATATTTCACTAAATAACTTCATTATGTCTAACATTGGATGAAGAATTTAGTAACTAATAAACTAAATAAAAACATATTATATATTACATTTCTATCTATTAGAAATTAGTAAGGATTATATAGCTTTCTATGTCCACAGGTGGTTTAACAACATAAAGATTGATCCATAAACTTGACTCTTGTCTGCTCGAAGGTTCAATAAGTCTCCATTGATCAGACATTATCTATTATTAATAGGAAAAAAGATTTAACTAACTACAACAATATCAGCAGCCATTTTGAGAATTTTCAAACAACCAATCGTAATTATAACCTCAAAAAGAGAAGAAATCAGAGTCATAACCAATCTTAACCTATTTCCACCAATATCAAACATAATTTTCATCCCTGGGATTGAACTCCATCTATAAATACTTCAAATGCAGTTTGTTTTCCATCATCAAATTCAAAACTTCTTCTGTCCTAACTGATTAGGAAAAAAAAACTTCGTTTTAATCTTCAAAATTATCCATGGCTAGAAGTGTATGCGCTTGCATTTTCATCCTTGCAGTTATAGTCGTTGCCAATTATCAAAAATGCGAGGCTGCACGTACTCTGCTGCAATCATTGCCTCCTCCTCTGCCGGGAATGCCATCTATTCCAACATTACCAATGCCAACTTTGCCACCAATGCCATCAGTTCCCACCATCCCAACTCTCCCAAAACCAGTCATGCCACCAATGCCTTCTATTCCAACCATCCCAACACAGCCAACTATTCCTACCATTCCTGGCATGCCCAAAGTCACATTGCCCCCATTGCCTTCATTCCCCTCTGTTCCAAAGATCCCTTCCATTCCTACCATTCCAGTCCTATCTCCACCACCTTCCAAGTAAAACCTTTGGTAGTATTTTCTCAATATCTCATGTGGCAGGCCATGGTTTAGAGACAGAACTCATACTGGCGTAAACGTAGATTTGTTGCTTTGTTATTTTCTTAATTCTATTGGAGTCATATAGTTCTCTTTATAGCTTTTCAGCCTATTTATATGTTTTTTGTTTTCTTTGTGTGACATTAGCCAATGTTTGTGTATTGTATTCCATCTTTATTATTTTTCTTATATATACATTTTACATTTTCTATCATATCATATTCAATAAAACATGTTTTCTTCTAATTTGGACTTTCTAATTTGAACCGAACAGTTAAAATTGCTGAACACAACAATTACATGTAAAATGGACGATGAAAGAACTGGGAAGAAGAAGATAACCATGTTGGTAGTGCTGGAAAGAGAAGAAGAGTGAAGGAGTAAATTGTCTAACTTCTTTGACACTTCCATTCTTTAACACTATAATGGAAGGAATGAAAGCTGAAGAGAACTTGTTCTAAATTTGAAAGTAGAACATATTTGGTTTACATACTCAATTTCTTGAAATGTGTTTGGGCTCAAAGGATTGCCAAAGTACTATGGAACATAAAGATCTTGAATAATGGTAGGCTTGACCTAAAATCCATTCTCACCACCTGTAGGTGCAACTCGTATCAAGTTAAATAAAAAATTACTTTTTATCATATTTAATGCGTATCTTGACCTGTGTACGGGTCCAAACCCATATCCAATCCATGTTGAACTTGTGGTTGGTTCAAACCCAAGTGATATTACCATTGGGTAGAAGACAAAAGCAATGTGTTTTACATTATGTTATGAACCAAGTAGTATCTTTTTGAGTTCACGTCTATTCTTTCTTCGTCTTATCAATCTCAACTCTTAAGTCAATGTCGTGGCACAATTCCATGACCCTAGTTCAAATGAACATGAAGGAGCCCATAAATAGGCCTCCCAAAATGCATTTACTATAAGATCAGTATTGAATAAGACATTACGCATTTACATAAAATGGCCTCCCATAATTTTCCAATAGATCAGTGTCGAATAAGACATTATACATAACAGTAACTTTTAGCACATCATGCTAATTCAAATCCATTTAGTATCGTATACGACAATCTTAAGGACAAACTTTTTACCACATTATGGGTCCGTTTGATTGCAATGATGAAATTTGGATGGAAAGAAAATGAATTTCAGAAAATTGAATTGTCCAGAATTCATTTTAATGAGAATTTTCAATTAATTGTGTTTGATTGGTATAATTTTTTACCTAAAAATTTTGAAATTTTGGATCTTTTGATATTCGTTTGGCTTTGTTTTTCATGAAAATTGTCCATTAAAAAAAATATTTTACAGTTGGGGATAAAATTTGTTTTCATTACCAAAAAAATTCTAGAAAAACATTTTCCCACCAAAGTGGTGGGAAAAATTTTTTTACAATTGGGAATAGAATTCATTTCAATTGACCAAAAAAAAAAAAACAAAAAAATAGGCTGGAAAACCCCAATTCCCACCAAAGTGGTGGGAAAATCAATTCCTTAAAAACAAGGAAAAGCCAATCGCGTGAGGCTTCATTGGAAAACAAATTACATGGAATATTTTACCTATCAAACATGTCAAAAAGTGGAAAGTTAGAAAATATATTCCAACTTCCATGGAAAATGGCACCTATCAAACATGGCCTATATATTTTGGTAAACTTCAATTTTCTGTAATTTTGTGTATTGTTTTTCTGCCTTGACATCTCATAATATTTTTTTTCCCGAATGATATTCAACCCCTATTTGATTTGGATAAAAATTAGAATTTTAGAAGATTTTGATAAAAACTATTGAAATGTGTAGTTGATAAAAGTGATGGGTCCCATTTATGTATGGTTGAAAATGAGTTTAGAAAAAATCAGTTTTAAGAAATGGGAGCCAAACAGGGGCTTATTATTCTATATTATTTTGCATTTTTTTATGCATAACTTGAGAATGCATGCTAAGGATTTCAAAATTTCGATTCGGTTTTCCAATAACATTTCTGCTCTGTATTTATAATTTATAGAGGTTCACCTTGTGTCAAATATGTCACTCTAGAGTCTTTCTGGACAAGAATCATTACCTTCAATAACATCGACCAATCTATCTGCATATCATCTACGTTTTCTGCACTTCTAGAGCGCTAGTTTTGAATTGTTAAAGCTTCTGCACCATATCAACAATTCCGTGACTACACGTGGAGAAGTGTTCTCTATAAGATGTTATACTTTGGAGCTGCAGTAGTTTTATGTTATTGGTTGTACATTTAGTACGGATAAAATTTAGTGCACGTGTGGAAAGTAAGATCTATAAATTTTTTGTGTACTCTGGTAATACCTTCGAGTCCAATTTATATATGATTGTTTTTAATAGTATTCTTTTCGCAGGATTCCAAACAAATGTGAAATAGGTTTTCAGATTTTAAGGTCAAAGCGACTACAAGTTATCGAGCATTGTTCCTATAATGATACAGAACTTGGCAGATCTTCAAAAGACTCCAATTGTTTTCACATATAAGGTTTTAGTTTGTTTCTTGATTCTATGCTTAAATAAACATTATAAGAGCTCTTATGTCTAGTGGTGGGTAAACAATATAAACTGTAGAAAAAGGACTAATTACTGAACCTGCCAGTTGTTTCCTAATATCTTGAAGGTTTAACTAATAACAAAAATTCAGCAGCCATGTTTTGAATTTCCACACCGCCAATCAGAGTCATAACCAAACTGAACAAATTTCCACCAACATCTTACATATAGTTTGCAACCTTGGCAATAAACTCCCACTATAAATAAATAACGAAATTACATTTCTTTTCCACCATCAAATCCAAAACTTATCTAGTCCCGACTGATCTGGGAAAATAGTCCTCCTTCGTTTCAATCTTCATACAATCATGGGAAGAAGCATTTACACTTGCATTATCTTCCTTGCAGTTGTAGCCCTCTCTAGTAATCATAAATGCCAGGCTGCACGTAATCTGCTACAGTCGTTGCCTCCTCCTCTGCCAGGAATGCCGACGATTCCATCATTACCGAAGCCATCTTTGCCACCAATGCCATCAATTCCAACCATCCCTAGTCTCCCAAAACCAGCAGTGCCACCGATGCCTTCCATTCCAACCATCCCAACCCAGCCAGCTGTTCCAGCCATTCCGGGCATTCCCAAGGTCTCATTGCCCCCAATGCCTTCATTCCCCTCTGTCCCCAAGATCCCTTCCATTCCTACCATTCCTGTCCTGTCTCCACCACCTTCCAATTAAACTGCTGGTAGTATTTTCCTGAAACCTCCTGTGTTAGGCCATGATTGGAACAGAGACTGAGAAGACAGACCTCATGGGGGCTGACGCGGAGAGATTTGTTGCTTTGTTTGTGATTTTAATACATTTGTTGATTACTCTTTATCGGTTTTAAGTTAATTTATATGTTGTTAATGTTTATCACGAGCCAGTGTTAATGTATTGTATTACTTGCTATGATTATTGTAATGTTTATTCAATCATTACATTTTCCATTTGTATACATTTTACATCTTCACGCATCAATTTAGGAGTGGGCAATGAGTCAGGTCGGGCCGATTTTTTCCCAAACCTGACCCGACCGGAATTTACCGGTTTTGGACTATTTTCTAAACCGAACCACCCCGGTCATTTACAGGAACCTACCCAAGACGGTTCGGGCCGGGTCAGCAATTATTTTTTTTTTCTTTTTTCGAATATTTTCAAATTGTCAAATGAATCCTTACTTGCCTGAAATAAAATTAGAAAAAATTCAATATTTTTTTTCTTCCCGTTGATGATAGTTTGTCAATTTCATAAATCATGATATCATAAAAAATTTAATTGAAACATGATAATTTAATTAAATTAAAAACACACTAATTATACTAAACAAAATCAAAATCAAAATAGCCATCAAGCATGAAAGAAAATTTAAATATTACAATTATCTAATAATTAAAAATATTACAGTAATCGAAACTCAATAAATAAGAAAATAAAAATGCTACAATCATCCAAAATCAAAAGTCTCATTAAACAAATAATGAGTTAAAATGTTACAACTTCCAAGTTATCGCATAAGCTTTAAGCATCATTCCTACAACAAAAATAATAGAAATACTTGGAGAGAGATAACTATTACATTAGTAAAGAGTTACGCCTATTAGAATACATATCTACCTCAAAAATTCAGAAATGAACTAATCATATTGATTTAGCCTTCATTTGATTTTTCTGATTCTAAAAGTTCTACAAAAAAATAATGATTAAATTAGGAATAAATTTGATAAAATACATATTTAACATAATCATGGAATAGCTACATTACCTTCATTCAACTTATTTTATTCCTCCACGTCTTCCATATTGATTTTCTCCATGCTTGTAGACTCTTTAATCCAATTTTGTGTACACACCATTTATAAATGCCCCATCAATGCGAATACGAAACTGGAACGTTGACAGAAATAAGACACCTCCATTCTTTAACACTTGAAACAAAGGAACAAAAGAAAGAATAAAATTCTGTGTTATATAGTCAATTTTTTTTGGGGTAGAAAGGACTGTTGGTGCAACTCAATAGAATGAAAATACATTAGCATCATATCAGTTTAACCAAGTACCAGCTCTAAACAAAGGTAAGCTGAAGTCCAAAGACGGCGGTACAAGGTTATGGAAAGATGAATTTCAACATGTTTGCCACGGTATATAATTCAAACTTACAAATAAAATTTGAAAAATAGATATTTGACTATTGTTATAGTAACAGTAATTAATAAAAGATAAAACAAAGTTGTTTATTCATAACATTACAGAGAGATTTACTGTCAAAACTACTTTATCCTATGATCTGACTTGAATATCATAACGTAGTTAACAATGTTGCTTTTATTTATGTTCTAAACTCAGTGTTCTAAAAAGTGTAAAGCATGATCAGGCGTGGAGCCCAAGTTTCAAGCTTTATGAGTCTAAGTGAAGCTTGTGCGTAAAGAAACGTTTTTATTTTAAATTCTTAATCATTGTAAAAAGAAATTCAATAATTCAAATAATACATACAAACCATCTAGCCCCTGTTCGATCCACATTATTTTTTTCATTTTCATTGTTCTATTCATTTTCAATCACATATTTTTCAATAAAATAATATTTTTCATCACATCAAAAACATTTAAAATTATAAAATACTGTATTTACTTAATAATTCCTACGTAAAAATAAGTTTCAAAATCATAATTACATAACGTAGATAACTTATAGCTTAAATATTATCTAATCTAACTCTTTATCAGACTCAAATTCAATATCTTCTTCTTCAACTAATTCGTCATCCGTATCGATCAATACAAAATCATCATTCTCGGGCTCTCTTATTTCATTTTGATCATTTTTTGTACCTCTTGTAGGTTGTAAGATATTATTCTCTACCCTATCACTCTCCTCCTCGCCCTCATCATCACAACCCTCTACAATTTAAGATTGTGCATTAGTAGCATCACTTGCTAGTAAAATCTATATTTTGGCCTTCTTCTTCTTTTTCATCAACCTTACATTATATTAGACATAAACAAAATTGTTTATCATCATAGTTTCAAGTCTATTCCTTTTCTTGGTGTGTATCTACAAACCAAAAAAAAAAAGAAACAAAAAGAAAGTGGGCTACTGAGTCTGGGCTGTGGGATTTATTAAAAAATGAAAAAAATTGGGCCTCCTTAAAATCTGGGCCTGAGGCGGAGGTACACCTAGGCGTCTCTAATAATTAGGCGCGCCTAGGAACACCTAGACGATCATTAAGCGGTCAACATTGTTGTTGACCGCTTAATTCCCCCTTAGACTCAAGGCAAAGCGTTTTCATCACGCATCACGTCTAGGCGCGCTTTTTAGAATACTGTCGAAATTATTAATATGATAATATTTCATTAAATAACTTCACTCTTACAAACATATACAAAAAAAATCAGTTACATAATTTAATAACTTGTAATAAAAGATAACAGTGTGAAAAAATTTGTGACAGTTTTTTGCCAAGAACAATTTAGTATTAAGTCATACTAATACTAACCAATTAGATAATTTATTAAAAGGATTATTTAATTTTATATAATCAATGCTAAATAATTTACTAATAAACTTAATAAAAACATATTATGTATTACTATTCTATCTATTAGAATTTAATATTTTATTATAAAGCTTTCTATGTCGACCGGTGGTTCAACAACATAAAGGACTGATCCATAAACTTGCAACTTGTTTGCCAGAAGGTTCAATTAAAAGTCTCCATTGATCAAACATTATGTATTATTAATAGGAAAAAAGATTTAACTAACTACAACAATGTAGCAGCCATTTTCAGAATTTCCAAACAACAATAACCAAACTGAACCTATTTCCACCAATATCAGAAATAATATTCAACCCTGGGATTGAACTCCATCTATAAATACTCAAATCCAGTTTGTTTTTCCATCATCAAATTCAAAACTTCTCTTGTACCCAACTGATCAGCAAAAGCCCTTCAATTTCTATCTTCAAACAATCATGGCTGGAAGCGTTTACACTTGCATCTTCATCTTTGCAGTTGTAGCCGTCACCAGTTATCAAAAATGCCAGGCTGCACGTACTTTGCTGCAGTCACTGCCTCCTCCTCTGCCGGGAATGCCAACAATTCCGTCGTTACCAAAGCCAGCTTTGCCACCAATGCCATCAGTTCCCACCATCCCCAGTCTGCCAAAACCAGCTGTGCCACCGATGCCTTCCATTCCAACCATCCCAACCCAACCATCTATTCCAGCCATTCCGGGCGTGCCCAAAGTCTCCCTGCCCCCTATGCCTTCTTTCCCCTCTGTTCCGAAGATTCCTTCCATTCCTACCATCCCAGTCGTATCTCCACCACCTTCCAAGTAAACTGTTGGTAGTATTTTCTCGAAACCTCCTATGATAGGCCATGATTAGAACAGTGACTGAGGATGACCTCATGGTGGTTGAAGCGGAGATTTGTTGTTTTCTTTGTGATTTTAATACATTTGGTAGTGTCATACTGTATTCTTTATAGGTTTTAAGTTAATTTATATGTTGTGAATGTTGAACCTGAGACAGTATGTATTGTATTACTTTGATTGTTGTATTGTTTATTCAATCATTATGTTTTCTTCATTTTACATCTTCACACCGTCACACGCTTCATTTATCAATTCCCCATCAATGCTACAGATTAACTAAAACCACAACGGAAATGAAGGGATTTTGGCACAATGATGCAAATGCCCATTGGGCTTATTGAGTGCCAGCTGGAAATCAATGGAGACCCAGCTAACTAATATGTGTTATGTTTACTTGGTGCAAAAACGTGTTTGAGAAATAGTTAAAGTTGTGTTTCACTTTCCTATTTTGGACGTCCAGAATATCACCACGTGTCGCTTCCAATACTGTTGGATCAGTTACTATTAAGTGACTCTTTTAAATGGGGTTCTAGGATTTGAGAGACTCACTTGTGTTGGCTTCGAGATTCTTCCATTCTCTTGTGCTCTCTCTGCGCCGCTCTTTGAGATTTCTCTTCTCTTCTCTGTTGAAATCTAATAATCTCATTTGATTTCTGTTTTCACTCAATAGCTTGTAATCTTGGGTGATTTACTTATATTGTGTATTGATTCTTGAGTGAATCATGTTGTTAGTGAAGAGAGTCCTCATTTGTGAAATATATTGGGCTTGTCTGAGTGTCATCCCGTTTGTAATTTTCCTTGTGTTTGATTCGAGCATAGTGGTGGTTCATTCTTGTGTGATTGAAGCACTGATTTGAGAACTTATGGCATGTGGGTTTTAATAAAAGATAAGTTCATTTTTGCAGTTTATTAGCGTTTCATTATTTCAGTTTCTGATGTTCTTATTTTTCAGTCACTTGAGTTCGGTTTATCAAGATTAATTTCAGTTAATTTAGTTTCTGATTTTCGCACTTATATTTGTTGATGTCTTGTGAGCTATGTTGTGAACTCCTCCCAACAGGAACATTGACAAAGTAAGAGTTTAATTTTTTCTAATTCCCACTTTACACTATCGACAGAAAGGCAGACTGGGAATTTACAGCTTAAACTACTAGACGCAAAAATTACAGGAAAATATAGAAGAAGACGACCATGTTGGTAGTATTAGAAAGCCAGAATAAGTGTGAAAGAGTAAATTATCTACGTTTTTTGACTTCCATTAATTAATACTTGAACAGAAGGAAAGAAAGCTAACGGGAACTTGTTCTTCATTGATATAAAAAAGGAAGGTGTTATGTTTACATATAGAGTCAATATGAGGGACTGTTGGAGCATGTCGGCAGAACGAAAATACATGTTAGTACATCTAAGTTTCCAGTTACTGAAACAAAAGTAAGCTGGAATCCAAAGAAGGTAGTATAAATCTATGGAAAGATGACTTTGATCGTGTTTAACATAGGTTGTTCGTCAAACTTAATAAGTAAAGTTTGAAAAAATGGGTAACTGATGACTATGAATATATGTAACAATTGTTACTTTAGAAAAAATAAATTTGGTTATTATGACACTTTAAGGGAGAGTTACTATTAAAACACTTCTCCAATAAAATGACTAGAATATTATAAATAATTTAACAATAATATATGACTGTAAATAATTTCAATCATAAAAAAATAAATATTACATATTTTTATGTTCTAAACTATTGACAAGATAATTTTTCTTAAATAACTCTTTCTTATGATAACATGAACGAAGTTGCATAGCTAAGAGTAAAAGACGAATAGCTTAGCTAGAAAAAAAAATTAAAAAATAGCATTTATTGATAGATAAAACCAAAATTTGCCATATCCGGTATGGATAGATGGATATAATGATATGAATATAATCATGCTACATCTACAAAAAAATTTGACAGAAAATCTTTACATACAACACATGGAACGGCATCAAGGAAAAAAAAAAAAAAAAAAAGCAATCCAATTGCGCACTGCGACATCACCTTCGGTACAAATTCTGTGAAATTTTTCCGATACTCACGGCTTTATCCATATGCATATCTTGTCTTCTAAAGTCCCAAGATAGTATTCTAACGTACTTCCATTTTCTTGCCCCTTCCCCCACGAGCGTAAGTGGAGTGTGCGGGGGTGAAAGTTGAATTGTTTTTCTTGACCTTCTCCTCTAGAGGAAATCAATTTCATAAACTTCACCTTTTCCTACTATTTATATAAAATGGATACTTAAGGAATCTAAATGTCTTCCAAATTATCATATCCTATTTTATCATTTTGGAGGCATGGTGATGATTTAGTGGTAAGGCGAGGGATTGCCTTATTAACAAAAAATTCAAAATCTCTTCTTCTCGTTTATTAGGTTGATACTTGTTTGTTTTTAAGCAAGTGGTCTCAGGGTTATCGAAAAGATTTGGAGTCATTTCATCTAGAGAGAAAGAGTTTCGGCAAACCCCTAGTCAAGCCTCCCCCAACCCCAATTAAAACATATATAAATCATTAAAGAATTTAATAATTTATAATTAAGACAACATTTTATGGAAAATGTCAAATCATTTATTACCAAGAAATTTTTTTAATTAGTTATACTAGTATTAACTAATAAAAGAATTATTTAATTTTTTTTATTGACATACTATCTTATCGAGTTAATTAAATTACTNTCTTGTGTGATTGAAGCACTGATTTGAGAACTTATGGCATGTGGGTTTTAATAAAAGATAAGTTCATTTTTGCAGTTTATTAGCGTTTCATTATTTCAGTTTCTGATGTTCTTATTTTTCAGTCACTTGAGTTCGGTTTATCAAGATTAATTTCAGTTAATTTAGTTTCTGATTTTCGCACTTATATTTGTTGATGTCTTGTGAGCTATGTTGTGAACTCCTCCCAACAGGAACATTGACAAAGTAAGAGTTTAATTTTTTCTAATTCCCACTTTACACTATCGACAGAAAGGCAGACTGGGAATTTACAGCTTAAACTACTAGACGCAAAAATTACAGGAAAATATAGAAGAAGACGACCATGTTGGTAGTATTAGAAAGCCAGAATAAGTGTGAAAGAGTAAATTATCTACGTTTTTTGACTTCCATTAATTAATACTTGAACAGAAGGAAAGAAAGCTAACGGGAACTTGTTCTTCATTGATATAAAAAAGGAAGGTGTTATGTTTACATATAGAGTCAATATGAGGGACTGTTGGAGCATGTCGGCAGAACGAAAATACATGTTAGTACATCTAAGTTTCCAGTTACTGAAACAAA
>CAIGRB010098942.1:69745-86920 GCA_903798255.1 Fraxinus quadrangulata
TATATATATAGAGAGAGAGAGAGAGAGAGAGAGAGAGAGAGAGAGAGAGAGAGAGAGAGAGAGAGAGCGTGTTTGAACCCCCTTTTTTTTTTTATACAATATGCATTTTAGAATAATATTTTGACAAAGAATATGTAGTTTAAAAATAAAGAAAAATTTATATATGCAAATTCAAAACTTTTCCTTATTTTTTAATCATATATTCTGTGTTAAAATATTATTCTAAAATGCATATTGTACAAAAAAAATGGGGTTCAAACTCTCTCGCTCTCTCTCTCTCTCATTCATTTATAGTTTGTTAAAAAAGAATTTTAAAAATTATAGTCCTGATTTTAATTAAAATGAATTGAATATTTAACAAAATAATCTTAAAATAAATAAATGATTAATGACAAATAATTCTATTTTATTTCAAAGAAAGTTTTATATTTCAAAATATAAATTTTTAAGCATTGACCTACCGTTCCAACCACTAACAAATCGATTCGACTAGTAACTCGAGATCCAGTACTTCGACTAGATCGATGTATGGGCCAGGTTTAATAACTAAGATACTAAGCCCTTGTTTGCGACTCATTTTTGTTTTAGAGAAAATAGATTTTGTAATTGTAATTTGTTGAAAATTTTGTGGTTAAAAAGAAGGATTTTTTTTTTTTATTTGTGTAAAATTATTTTATTGAAAAATATGTGGTGAAAAACGAGTTGGAAAAAAAGGGACTCAGACAATGGCTCAGTGATTTACAAATAAACCTATTTAACAGAAATTTAAATTTAAATTTAAATTTAAATCTAAGTTAACAATTAATTTTAATCACACTTTATGGGATCAATAACTTTTCAACTATACATTTTATTAACTTTTATCAAAATTTATTAAAAATTTAATTTTAATCTCTACCAAACATAGACATAGTAAGCAAGCATTACATAGTTTTCTATGTACCCGGTGGTTTAACAACATTAAATCAAGAAAAAGGACCGATCCCAAAACTTGACACTTGTTTGCTACAAGGTTCAATTAAAAGTCCCCATTGATCAAACATTATCTATTATTAATAGAAAAATGGATTTAACTAACTACAATAATATCAGCAACCATTTTGAGAATTTCTAAACAACCAATCAGAATTATAACCTCAAAGAGAGGAAAAAAAATTCAGTCATAACCTAACTTACCTATTTCCACCAATATCAAACATAATTTTCATCTCTGGGATTGAACTCCATCTATAAATACTTCAAATGCAGTTTGTTTTCCATCATCAAATTCAAAACTTCTTCTGTCCTAACTGATTAGGAAAAAAACCTTCGTTTTAATCTTCAAAATTATCATGGCTAGAAGTGTTTACGCTTGCATTTTCATCCTTGCAGTTATAATCGTCGCCAATTATCAAAAATGCGAGGCTGCACGTACTCTGCTGCAATCATTGCCTCCTCCTCTGCCGGGAATGCCATCTATTCCAACATTACCAATGCCAACTTTGCCACCAATGCCATCAATTCCCACCATCCCAACTCTCCCAAAACCAGTCATGCCACCAATGCCTTCTATTCCAACCATCCCAGCACAGCCAACTATTCCTACCATTCCTGGTATGCCCAAAGTCACATTGCCCCCAATGCCATCTTTCCCCTCTGTTCCAAAGATCCCTTCCATTCCTACCATTCCAGTCCTATCTCCACCACCTTCCAAGTAAAACCTTTGGTAGTATTTTCTCAATATCTCATGTGGCAGGCCATGGTTTAGAGACAGACCTCATGCTGGCGTAAACGTAGATTTGTTGCTTTGTTATTTTCTTAATTCTATTGGAGTCATATAGTTCTCTTTATAGCTTTTCAGCCTATTTATATGTTTTTTGTGTTCATTGTTTGACATCAGCCCGTGTTTAAGTATTGTATTCCATATTTATGATTTTTCTTATATATATATTTTACATTTTCTCTCATATCATATACATACGCCCCATCAATGCTATAGATATACACCAACATGGAACATCGTAAAAAATAAGACACGTTTTATCCTATTTTCAGCATTATATTATGAATTGAAAGATGGGAAATAACAGTTAAAACTGCTAAACCCGGCAATTACATGAAAAATAGAAGACTAAGGAACTAGGAAGAAGAGTTTTACAAGATATAAACATTAACCTATATCTTGACTTCCAATCCCAGATTATAATGGTCGAATAAACGTAATCCATGTGGAAGTCGTATTAGTTCAAACCTACGCGATATTACCATTCGAGAAAAGACTAGAGCACTGTGTTTTACGTTTTGCTATGAACCATGTAGAGTGTTCTTTGAGTTGAGATTCGTTCTCTCTTCGGCTAATTAATTTCAACTCTCCCTTCAAAGTTATTGGCATAGTCCATGACCCTAGTTCGAATGGACAAGAACAAACCAAAATATAGGACCTCCAGATTGCATTTTCATTTATTGTTCATTCTTTTTTCTTTCTTTCTTGTAAATGTCTTCATATTCTACTTCAAAGTTCAGGAGAAAGATAAAGTTTTGTTTGTTGGTTCATTTACAATAGAGGTGAATAAAAAATCGCTCTACATCAAGAGACAATTGCTCCAAACATACGCACTAGATAGAATGAACTTGTCTTACAAACCAGCGAGAATTCGTAGGTTCAGATTAGATCTGAGTTCAACAATACATTAATACATCACAGAAACTTTGAGCTCGCCACATTATTACAAATCCATGGATTTTGTAGTCAACAATCTCCACTCTATGACGTATTAATCACATTTTATGTGTACGCAATTATATAATATCGCTGTTTCCCTTGAAATTTGCAAAACATTAACTCTGTCCTTCGTTACCCAAAATTTTAAGTTAAATTGTCAAACTTCATTTTTAATCGTACATTCCATTAAAACCACAAGTATTATTCACATGGGTGGACCCACATGGAGTCATGTGGGGTCAAGTGACCCCAAAAAATTTTGAACTTCTTTTTTTAAAAAAAAATTCTTTAGTTGTTTTTTTTCAAGTGTAAGTTTCTTGCTTAAACTCAACGAGTATCCCTATTATTAGTTTATTTAATTATGTGTTTGTTGTGAAATGAATGATTGAGCTTTGTCTTTAGAAATTCTTCAAATATGAATTTAGTGGTGGAAAAATAGAGAGAAAATGGTTTCCAACATAGAAGAATCTTTACGATTTTTAAATTCTTTTTGGACATTTTGAAGAAGTAAAAATCGCAAGCAACTGTGGAGTTTTCAGGTCTAAGATCACAATCTACATATTGGATCCTTATAACATTTGGAGGTTTAATGTTCGATTTTGTTCGTTGTATGTGATATTTGATTGAAATTAATAAGTAGGTTATTTTCTTTTTTTTCTGTACTATATAGTTGATTTTGTATGATCTTGAGGGTTGAATGTGATTGGGAAGATAGGAGTGTCGTTGAAATTAGTATTTTAGAAAGATAATTTTTTGGAGTTCAAGATTTGGACAATTTCGAAGTTTAATGAAATTTGGCGTTTTAGTCATAATTGAGTTTGTGGTTGAGAAGAAGATAGAGAAAATTGTAGTAAAAAATGAGTAGTTAAAAGAGAGAGAGAGAGAGAGAGAGAGAGAGAGAGAGAGAGAATATTGTATTTTGGCAAAAATGGGAATCAACCCCTCCCAATATCATAAAGTTCCTTAGATGCTTGTATAAAAAATGAGGGGAAATTGACAAGGAAGTGGTGGTTCCTATAGATTCATGGAAACATTCAAATGTCTTATGTGTAAAATGAATAATTGAATTTGTCACCAGGGATGATTCATTTTTTTGTCTAATCATTTATTGTCACATCACATGGGATAATCTTTGTTGGGGGCAAATGAAACCCTATTGCCCCAATCAAATAAAGTTTTTAAACAAAGTCTACGTATTATATAAATAATCATACTTAGAATTGGAGACTGTTGTTATAACTTGCATTTGGGTTCTATTCCAAGCATATGTGGCAACCACGTGGAGGCAACAATCAAAGTAAAATTCAATGGTTGACCAAAGTCAAATGGTCGAAGCCCACTCAATCGTTGAAGTCCTTTACGATCGAGGCCCTCTAACCAGAACTCCCTCCCTCCAAAGGGTCTCGAATTAAAAGCAGATCCCAAGGAGATCATAGTATCTAGCAAATGATTGATGTGATCACCTGCAGCCCAATTAAGTCAAATCATGTCAGCCTAATTAAGTCAAATCATCAGCCCAATTAAGTCAATTAATTATATACACTGACACACTCCAAAGGGCGGCTCATCTTCCCTACACACTAATGCACCATATGGCAAGTGGGTGAGGGGGACAGTTACGACAGGACATCCCAGTGAGTCGGATGCATCCACAACTACTTCATCTAACGGTCGAGATCAATGTTGTATCACTATAAATATCAATCATTGTAACACTTTGAATCTAATGCAACTCTTTACACTTAGCGTGAAGAAATTCATGGTCAACGCATTCTTGAATTTTAAGTTGTCAAACTTCAAAACTGCAATATTTTAATTTTATTGCCAATGAAGGTTTTTTTTTTTTTTTGGTAATTTTCTTGTGGCAGGATTACAAGAATCCTAATTATTTATTGAGATTTTTAAGGTCAAAGTGACTCCGTTTGTTGTCATTCTATATCTTGTGGTGGTTTAACAACATAAACCTCTTGGAAACTGAACATGCCACTTGGCTAAATTGAGAGTACATTGATTTATAAGAAATTTTAACTAATTAACTACATCCATGTGGCCATGTTCAGTCAGAATTTCCAAACCACTAATCAGAGTCATAACCGAACTGAACCAATTTCCACCAACATCAAACATATAGTTTGCAACCTTGGCAATGAACTCCTATAAATAAATACCCAAATCCAATTTATTTTCCACAAACAAATATAAAACTTCTGCTGTGTTCTACATTTCAATCTTCAAACGATCATGGGTAGAAACATTTACACTTGTACTTTCTTTCTTGCATTGCTAGTCCTTACTAGTAATAAAAATTGCCAGGCTGCGCGTAATCTGTTGCAATCGTTGCCTCCTCCTCTATCGGGAATTCCGACAATTCCATCATTACCAATGCCAACTTTGCCACCAATGCCTTCAATTCCGACCATCCCAAGTCTCCCAAAACCTGCAGTACCACCGATGCCTTCCATTCCAACCATCCCTACCCAGCCAACTATTCCAGCAATTCCGGGAATTCCTAAGGTCTCATTGCCCCCAATGCCATCATTCCCCTCTATCCCCAAGATCCCTACCATTCCAACCTTGTCTCCACCACCTTCCAACTAAACTATAAGTAGTACTTTCTGAATCCTCCAGTGACATGCCACAATTACAAAAGAGACACACACGAACCTTATGATTGGCTGAAATGGAGATTTGATGCTTTTTTCGTGATTTTCAAGTCTTTTTGAAGTCGTATATTCCTCTATTCTACATAGTTGTTTTCATTATATTATGTAATATGAGCTAGTGTTTATTATTTATCCTATATGTGATTTGATTGTCCTAGTATTTATTAAATCCTTCTATTTCATTATTCACACGTGCGCATATAAATTGGAGACCTTAGGAAAACATTTAGAATTATGCTTCTTGTACAATTGTGGTTGTCAACATCTTTGACGTCCTTCCTATGTGTAGAAAATTTGATCATTGATTGGAAAAAGTATTGTTAAAATCAATGTACAAAAAATTTTTATCTCATATTATGTGATGTAAAGTATGATGTACATATAGCATGATTAAAACATTTAATAGGACCTTCACAAAAATAACTATAAAAGAGAATCTGAGTGAAAAATGACCCAGATCATTAATGATACATGACAAAAATATATATCAACAGTTAATTCATACAAAATTACTAACGACAATTAGTGATTATCGACTAACATCGTCAGCGATTATCAATGAAAATGTTGTCTGCGATGTCGTCCGCAATAATCAACTGTCCTTAGGTCGATGATCATCAAAGAAGAATCATGTATATTACTTCTCCAATTTTTATATTTCTTAGTAATTTGTCGTTTAGTAAAGATTTCTTCACTTTTTTATTTTTTTTATTTAGATGATACAACTCTAAAACTATTACCGACAAAGTTTTCGTCTTTAATCTTTAAATTATATTTGAAGTAATTTTTTATTAAAAAAATTTTCTCTGGTTAATTATATTTACAGAAAATTTTATTTGTAATTTTTTAATTGTTATTCAATTACCGACATAATTTTCTAAAGTGGTATATATTATTTTATTTAACGAAGAAAATTCATTTGGCATAGTAAATGTACTGAGATATTTTTTGCAAAGTTGTAAACGACAAAAAATTCCATTGTTGATGTTACATTAATACTTCTGATATTATTTGTTAACTACAAGCTTTTACTTCGATAATGTTATTCTTATATTTATTTTCACTACTTATTAGGTTAGCATTTTTGTTGGTATATTAAACTTATCAAAGTTGTTGACCTCGAAAAATGATTTCGATATGTTACCAACAGAATGAGACTCCACGTAAGCTCTCCCTACACACCGTAGCACATTGTTAGTCACTCGTGGCCTTTTCTGATGGGGGTGGAAGCGGCTGTGAGCACTACGACGATCAAGTCAGTATTTTAGTTAACCGAAAAGTGGCGCCCGGAGGTGAAGTGGTCATCGGGACGTGGATGAGAATGTGTAAATATATTAAAGAACCCTTTTTAGTTAATGTTGGAATGCAAAGACTCGAAATTGGAACCCCCAACTTACCATTGTGTGGGGGTATTTATACTAGAGAAGAGAAAAGGAGAACCGTTGATCGAGGGACACGTGACCTCAGATCCCAGATGGACCATTCTTCCATAGGCATCAATCTATCAATCCATAGGTTGGCAGGTATTAAATGATTTCTGACATAGCAACTGAATTGACCGTTTGTAGTCTACCACACGTCTCATAAATCAGTCTTGGACTTGACTTTGGAGAGATCTTCCAAAAGATTTTGGTAGAGGTATAGCGATGCGTATTGTGAAGTGTAACGAGTGTGGAGTGCGGACCTTTGCATTCGTCATGAATGGCGGATGAGTTTGGTTCTTCTACAAGGTGGAGTGATAGCGTTTCAATTAGGAGTCAAGGAATTAGTTTGTCCGATTTGGATTCAGTTCATTTGCCACGTGGTGCGCACCATATCAGTTCGGCCAATACGTAGCAGATGAAGTGGACGGATGAGGTGGAGGCCTCAAGAGGCCCGTAACAACAGTCCCTCAAGTCCGTTTATGGATATTTATATAATACATGAACTTTGTAGAAGCGGTTATATCGTGTCATTCTGAAGGATGAAGTGATTATAGTAGCTTTGAGAAAAGTTGTCGCGCGGAGAGGCCCTAGCTGGGGCGAAGTAAATGAGTTGGCAACTTTGAGAAAAGTTGTGATAAGGCGAAGCCCTAGCTGGGGCGAAGTGAATGGTGTTGGTAACTTTGAGAAAAGTTGTGGTAAGGCGAAGCCCTAGCTGGGGCTAAGTGAATGGTGTTGGTAACTTTGAGAAAAGTTGTGGCAAAGAAAAGCCCTAACTAGGGCGAAGTAAATGGTGATGGGACAGCCTTGGGCTGTGTGATAATGATTTGAAAACTTTCGCGTCTTTCCAAGGTAATCATGAGGGCGTTGCTTGCTTCCATGGCTATAAATGGCAATCATGGCGATGGATGTATGGGTTCAAGGCAACGAGTTTGGGTTGGCGCATGAGGCACACTGGACCATTGGCTTTCGTGACTCTTGGTTTCAACGCTGACGATGAACTATAGATTTAGATAGGTCAGATGTGACTTGAGATAATCTAATGGCTGGGGTGAATTTGGAAATACCTATATAAGGCCCAAATCTCCCACTTTGTCACCTTTACTTTTGCAAAAATCTACAAAGCCTTTGCATTCTCCGTTTTTGTTTTTTCTGGCGAGCAAGGTTGTGAGACTCCAACGACTTATTTAAGAACTCTGGTAACTTCTTTCTTTCAGACTATACTCTAGGTAAACTTCTATCCCGTCCTTTGAAGATATTAGTTTTCGAAATTCGAAATGGACACTAGAAGTTCTTCAAACTTGTCTGTTAGTGATGGGCGAGATGTGGGGAGTTCGAATGTGAGAGAGCCAACAGTTCTCTCTTCGGATGAGATAGGTAGAGCCATTAGGTCGGGGAAAAATATATAGAGACAGCTAGCTCCGCCTGTGGACACTTCTGTTGAATGGAGAGCTTCGAGTTATCCCTCCAAAGCCATCCCAGAAACCTTAGATGTAAATGGGTCTTTAGGATACTTGATAACATAGAACTAATCATACCCGAACCAGATGAAAATGCCTACTATCCAGGCCAAGTTGAGTGGCCGTGAGTGAAAATTTATTTAGGGCGGGTCTTAGACTTCCCTTTCACCCGTTCTTTAGGCTAGTTCTCCGTTCTTACGGATTGGCTCCGACCAAACTAAACCCAAATTCCTGGTCCCAAATGGTTGGGTCGTGGATGCTCTGGCGTCTAGCTAGCCTAGGTGTAGATATGCCCTTCAGCATTTTCCATTCTATTTACCTTCTGAAGAGTGTGGTCGCAGGGAAGAAGAGTAATGAGTAGTATTACTTATCTCCTTGGGGTCTCATTCCCCATTCGTGGTGGGCTTGTCCACTTCAATAAATAAGTGGCAAACATCCGATTCTGGGCATCTGGGAGGTGGGATACTATGGAGGACGACCCTATGGCTCTCCTCACTATCCCCACATTTTATTCTACAGCTTGTAAGTTGTCCTACCTAGTTGATTTAACTTAGGTGATTTCTTATGTCTTAATATTTTGCTATTTATAGGCTCCCTTCCGAGGTGCAAGATCTCCGAAGAGGATTAGGACATCATCAACCACATCTACCAGCAGCCTTTTAAGGATCGGAGCTATAGCGAGCTGATTGACAAGAATACCAGTTTTACCTTGAACGGACTGATGGCGACCCAAGGTGAGCTATATTTTTCAGTCCGGTTAGTGCATATGTGAGGGTACCCAGAACATGCTAACAATTTTCTTCTCGCAGACGACTTTTTGAAGAAAAGTCTTTCGAGGCCTGATTTTGCCACCATCTGTCGAAGCGTGGCTGAGGTGAGGCTTCTAAAAACCAGCTCTGCAGCTTACAAAAAGTAGGCTGAAAGACTGAGCTCCATAAGCAAAACTCAACAGCCTCCTGAAGAGGACGAAGTAGAGGAAGGCGCCTCCCTCGTTAAAAGAAAAAGGTCCAGCCTAACTGGGGCATCTTCTTCGTCGACCACGGTGGCCAAGCCTCTTCCTCTCCCCATTCCAGTAGGGGTGACTATTGCGGCCCCATCTAAGGCTCCAAGGGCTACTGTGTGCATTACTACTATTTTGGCCGGAGTGCCGGCCCGAAAAAGATTGAAAAAGACTACCAACCCTCCTTCCCATGGCAAAAGGATCGATTTTCTGGGAAAAAAAAGAGGACGAGCTCTCCGAGGCAGATTTGGAAATGCTGTCCCCTGAAATAGACTCTGTCGCCCGTGTTCACAACAAGTACTGGATCAGGGATTGGCAAGATCACATCGCCTCTTGCGAGGTGGAAGACCTCTTGGCCGCCAACAATGCATGCGTGGCCGGGGATTTGAGTATTAGCACGGTGGCAAAGGACTTGGTCCGAGGTCTCCGCAAGAAAAATGATGAGTTAGAATAAAGGATTGAGGCCTCAGGAAAATGGGAGGAAGAGGTGAAAAGGGCCAAAATAGAGGAGGAGGAGGCCGAAGAAAAAAGGACTGAGGCCGAAGTGAAACTTGACTCTGGCGAAATACAAGTGAATCAGTTGAAAAACGAGCTTCATGAATCAGTTTCCCAAGTGGTTAAGCTCACAAAACGAATCGACCAGTTCAATGAGCATCAGAGAATTGCCTCAAAGGCCTTTATGGAGGCCAACAAGGAAAAATCTGAACTCAGGATGCTTGTCAAGACCTAAAAAGAGGAGATTGAATATCTTAAAGCCGAAGCGGCGGTTCAGAACTACATTGATAACTTCGACAAGACGAAGGAATATGACATCTTCGCCAACTACTAGACTTCGTGAAGTGCCCAACAGATGATCTCTCGCTTGAGGAAAGTGCATCCGGCGTTGGACATCGCTTTCCTAGAAGAAGAGTTCGATGGCCCTACAGGAGGTCGGCCTGATGCCCAGGAGGAGGCCCCTTTGGAGGAGATGGGAGAGGGGGGTCATTGTAAATGTAGATCCTTAGGTTTTTTCTTTCTCATCTTTTGTAATGGCTTCAGCCCTGATTTGCTTATCAATAAAATTCTTTGTTTGCAAGTGTTGTCGCTTACCCGGAATGTCAGACAAACATTTAAGAAAATGGAAGAAGCAAATGAATTATAAGTGTAAACACTCTGCCTAAGCTTAACCACTTAATAAAATGGAAGAAGTGAATGAACCGTAAGTGTAAACACTCCACCTGAGCTTAACCACTTAATGAAATGGAAGAAGCGAATGAATAGTAAGTGTAAACACTTCGTCTGAGCTTAACTGCTTCATAAACTGGAAAAAGCAAATGAACAATAAGTATAAACACTTCACCTGAGCTTAACCACTTAATAAAATGGAAGAAGTGAATGAATTGTAAGTGTAAAGCTAGGCTACTCCATCAAGGGTGGCACCCACACTCTCCTGATCAAATTAACATTCTTAGTAAAGGTGGCCCCCCATGGGGCATATGCACCTCGTCAATGAGTGAAAATGTGTGAGAACATTGTCAATTCGCTTAACCAGGAGTGGCACACGCACCTCCCCTGATGAAGTGAACACCCTTGGTAAAGGTGGCCCCCAGGGGGCATATGCACCTCGTTAAGGAGTGAAAATGTGTGAACACTATCGATTCACTTAATCAAGAACGGCACTTGCACCTCCCCTGATGAAGTAAACATCCTTGGTGGAGGTGAGTTCGTTTAGGAGTAATATAGAAGCAAAAGGGAAACTAGTTCATTTAATTGCAAACGATATTTATATGGTAGCACCCACGATTTTCCTATTGATAATACTTTCTCAAGTGTTTGACGTTCCAAGGATGAGGCATTGTTTTGTCGTCCAGACTTTGAATCCTATAAGTGTCGGGTCGTACTTCTTCAGTGACACGGTATGGGCCCTCCCAGTTCGGCCCAAGTGTTCCCGTTCCCAGCTCTTTTGACGATGGGAATACTCATCAGAGTAAAAGATCGTCCACGCAAAAGGCCTTTCTCTTTACCTTGTCATTGTAGTAGCGCATCATCTTGCATTGGTAGGAAGCGAGTTTCACTTGAGAATCATCCATCTTTTCTTGGAGAAGCTCTAGTTCGAACTTCCTTAGCTCGTCGTTTGTTATTTCTTTAAAGCCTATGCAACGAGGTGATGGCACTCCAACCTCTACTAGGCTCATGGCTTCGGCCCCGTACGTCATGGAGAACGGGGTCTCTCCAGTTGCAGTTCTGCAGGTGGTTCGAGTGGCCTAGAGAACTTGGTGAAGTTCGTCGACCTATGCTCGCTTAGAGGCATCCAACTTTCTTTTTAAAGTGAGTTTGATGGTTTTGTTGACTGCATCTACTTGGCCGTTAGCTTGGGGATGATGACGTGTTGAGAAATACTTTTTGATTCCGAGCTCATTGCATAGGTCCTTGCTTTTCTTGTTATCAAATTGTTTCCCATTGTCTGAAACCACGGAGTGGGGTATGCCGAACATGCAAATAATATTCTTCCACAGAAATTTGGAAGTGTTTGCTTCGGTGATCTTGGCCAAAGGCTCCGATTCGATCCATTTTGTAAAGTAATCAATCGCAACAATGGCGAAGCAGGCATTTCCTCTCCCCTTTGGCAATGGCCCAACAAAATCGACTCCCCACTTGACAAATGCCCAAGGGCTTGAGACGACCGTGAGGTCTTGAGATTGTTGTCTTTGCACATTAGAAAAGCGCTGGCATTTATCGTATTTGCGTACGAAGAAAGTCAACATTGGTTCGACCAAAGACATAATGTGGACTATGTACTTGAAATCCTACGTAGAAGCCCGTTCTTCGACCACTCTTTCGACGGGGATTTTGTTGGAGAGGACTAAATGGAGAGAGGCGTGAAGGGGGGGAGATCGTAGGATTTGGGTTTTTTTTTTTTTGTATCATTTGAGCCTTATATAATTTAATTTGGGGAAAAAGTATAAAATTTTTCGAGTAATTTTTTCGTAACGTTCAAAAAATGTTGCCAAAAGTGAACTTTTTGCAACATTTATAAAACGTTGTAAAAGGCGACAGTAGCAATATTTATTTAAAAAATATTGTAAAATCTCAATTATATTACCCAATAACAACATTCACTTGTTAAAATGTTGTGATAGATCATTTTAACATTTAATCAACGAATGTAAAGACACGCAAAAGGTGTCATTTTTGGTGTAGTGTGCTCTCATATATATATATATATATATATATNACTGGATCTCCTACCTCCACTTTTAGGGAAGGTTGGTTAGTTCTATCGAACGAGGGTTAGGTTATCAAAGTTTGAACAAACAAAGGGAATTCTCAAAGACTATTCAATTCGTAGCGTCAAGCGTCGATACTGACTTCAAGGAGACATCATAGATGGAACGAAAGAAGCGAGGTTTCTATTTAATAAAAGGTAGCGTAGCGGTTAAAAATGTTGATTGGGGGAGAGATCTATAGTATCAAAGGGACCAATCCCTATATTCCAATCTCATGAAATGCGGTTGGTGCATCTGCTCATGAATAGGGACCCCCTTCTCCTCGTACCCTGGGGCCCGTAGCTTCTGTTTCAGTTGACGAATCAAGGATCTTAAAATGATCATTGGTATTCTCTAATGGTTGGGTTGGATAACCTTTTGAGCTTTTTTTTTTTTTTTTCATAATATATTTTTTCATTATTAGGAAGAGAGAAAATATAAAAGATATATACTTTCAAAATTTTGAGACCTTGCGTAAGTATGGCTCTCATGCGACTGTTTAGATGGCTTCATGGTTGAGTTGACTTTAATTGCACGAGTAGATAGAAATATGGATGGCAATGGGTCGGCTCGGCTCGGCCCACGAGCTCGTGGTTCGCGAGCCAAACTTGGCTCGCTAGCTTGCCTTTTTTCCTTTTTTAAAACTATACCTAGACCTAAAAAAAAAATAATAATAATAATAAAATAAAATTGAATGAGCCGCTCATCAAAAACGAACTAGCTGAGCAGACTGGACTCGCCTAGCAAGCCGACCTACTCAGTTCGTGCTCGAGCTCGTCTTTTTTACGAGCTCGAGCGGCTCGTGGCTCTTTTTTGACGAGCCGAGCGATCAAGCAGACAAGCCGCCACTTTTATGGTCAAATACAGTTCGCTTAGACTTGGCCTACTTTAGCCCTTGTTTGTCTCCATTTGAAATAACTCTTTAATTCTTATACTCATTTTTAATTATAAATTCAAATAATAAAATATTTTACAAGTAAATTCAAAAAAATTTCTACTTTTTTTCATACATTCTCCAAAAAATTACTATTCAAAAAATCATTTCTTTCTTAATAATGGCCTTAATATCTTCCCATTTAGTTTATTTGGAATAAATTTAGATAAAACATTCGCTTCATCAAACAAAAGTGCTCACATGTATAGAGCACGGGGACGAATTAGCCTTGTTCTATCA
The DNA here is from genome assembly GCA_903798255.1 of Fraxinus quadrangulata. NCBI lineage: Eukaryota > Viridiplantae > Streptophyta > Magnoliopsida > Lamiales > Oleaceae > Fraxinus > Fraxinus quadrangulata. The sequence continues at coordinate 83,410 of CAIGRB010098942.1, forward strand.
ATTATTTTTAAAGTTTTTCAACAATGAAACAATTGCATTTCAAATGTCTTTCGAGTTTCAAAGGCTTGTTACCCATTTTTGGTGCATAACCTACTAAAGTAAAAAAAAAATTCGAAGTAATTATATTTTGAAGTATTTCTATCAGAATACAGAAGGCATAAATTATGAATATTTTTTGTCGTGTACATACGGTTATGCAAGACACATAAAGAAAAATTAATATTTTAAAAGATCTTAAAGAATAAATACCATATATTAATTCAAGCACAATCAAAGTGGCTGTAGTTTAGTGGTAAGAATTCCTCGTTGAGGCCGTGGAGGCCTGGGCTCGAATCACAGCAGCCACATAATATTGCATCACTTGTCACTCATTAATTTTAAGCACAATCTCACAAACTAGACTTTACCAATTAAACTCTCTGTCTCTCTCNTTTTTTTTTTTTTTGTAATAAGAAAATAAATGTACTTTTAGCTATAAAAAAAAAAATTTATATCAACATACACGAACAAATTCAAAAAGGAATTTTTTGCTAACTAGAAAACCAGTAAACTATTTACTTCAAAATTTCGCAGTAGATAAATTTATATGTACTAATCATAGTTGAACATGGATTACATTATTTTGAAATATTTTATAAGTGCTATAAAAGTAATATTTGATATCAATTTGTTAGGAGGATTTGATGAATCTCAAATGAACTAAAGAAGAATAAAATTTAGGATAGAAATTTAATAGAAGAAAATTGTACTCTCAAAACTCAACTTTTATAATGCAAATTTTTTGTGATCGTGAAATACTACAAATGAACAATCTTTTTATATTGCATTTGATGCATAAAAATTAATTGTCAATACATAAATTTACACCCATTAAAACTCCTATATACATGAAAAGAAATAAATTCATATATAATAACTTTAAATTCATGTAAATCAAAATTCATTGAGTCTAGATTAATGTGACTGTTAATTGAGAATTAATAACATGAAATTCATACATGACAAATAAGGTATTATTGAAATAATTGAATTATTATTGAGTAAAAATCGTTCAAAAAATTATTCTCTTAATATAATATTTAATATATTATAGATTTATAGTGAATGTAATATTTTAGCAAGTGTTCCTCAAAAAGGATTTGAATTTTATTAATTTAATAACAAAAAAATTAGAGACTGTTTATATATCTGTATATGTAAATACATATATGTATAACATGATCTTCAATGTTTATTGTTTTTTTTAAAAAACATGGTCAAGATTCGACCAACCATATTAAACGATTTGATATAAAACCACAGGTTTCACTGAATTCTAACCGGATCAATTTCAATTTGATCACTTGTGCCGGGCCGAACCTAAGACCAATTCGTTGATTTTTGGATCGAACTTCACGATCCGGGTTTTATAAAACTAGATAGTACTATCCATTTGATTTCTCTAACATTTAGCAAATGCATTTAGGAACTATGCAATATTATTGAATTTGGTCCATCTATCTATAAACACTTAAAAGAGAGATCAAACTTAGTTGTTCAAATTCATTTTGTAAACAAATTTAAAGAGATTTGGCTTAATAAGTTTTTTGGCATATTTTAAGTGTGATGGTTGTTAATCAACTTAAAAGTAAAGCAGTTTGTATACGTAGATGTATGAATATGTCCAAGTCAAAAAGCTTTAAGTGATCACAATCTTTACTTATTTGATACACATGGGTGTGGAGTTGATATGTCGTCACACAATTTGGATTTGCTATTGCCGTTGCATAAAAACGTCCTCATATTGCATTAAGTGCACTAACCTGCGATGATTGGAGCATTGTTGTGAACGAGATGAGAAGGTAAGTCCCTCAACATGTGTAACCATCGAAAACTTTAGTGTTAGAAATTTGACTCAAATTAAAGAAAAAGGAAGAAAAGCAATAGAAAAAAAAAAGGCTATCATATTTGAAGGACAATGTTATAAAATTATTAATTCAGGCACCGGTAAAGAGTTGTGAAGATGGATATTGAGGCGAACAATGGTCCGGAGAATTTGGGTCAAGGTGTAGATTGTTTAATTTGACCAAATAAATGAAAAAAGAAAAGAAAAGAAAATCATGGGCTAAGGAAATTAGCCATCAAAGTTAAGGGGCCATGGTTTTAAATTAAAACAAAGACATTAATCATATCTCCAGCTATATGAAACTTGAGATAAATATGAAAACGGTGTAGTATTACGTTTCTATTGGCACTAGAAACTTTCCATATCTTTAGGGAAACAATGTTATAAATTTGCAAAAGCATATTCAAATTGGGGGATAATTGCAGTTGCAATCTCAAACCTTTTAAAATATTGCAGATTTTTCTCTAAACATTCATTTATTGCACCCGTGATTCCAAACCTTTCAAGTGCGTTCATCTGGAATCCAAATGAATGAAAACCATCTAGTTTGCCATCAGTTGATCAAGAAAATTAAAATCTGACATTTTATTTACCAAAATCTCTTTACCTATAATACCTTTAAAATCAAATTTGTCAGTTATTACTTTTCATGTCTTCAACTTACGAACAGAAGAACACTTTACCATAATCTTTTACAATGAATTCGTTTGAAACCCAAGATGAAGGAGATATAGAATGCGCGTGCCATCTGAGAGGATCCCTCTCCATACCCGTATATGGTAAGTTTCTTCAAGGCCAATGATGGTTTTCAAAACCTTGTAAAAATTCCACTTGTTTTTTGAGAAACCCATATATTTGGATGATCTTCATGAAGTTCTTGATCTATTTCTTGTAATTGAAGTTTTGTTTGGTATTTTGTCGTTAATAGATGTGCTAAGGTTTAGAGAAACTGCATGAAATAGAGAATTTGGACATTTTTTTACAATAAGTATATAATCATCAAGGGAAGCTGACTTAACCAAGTATCCAACAAAGGGCGGATACTTTGAAGGGTTAAGGTTGCACGTTGGTTGAAAGTTTCGGGGTAATAAAGTTTGGCTCGTGACATATAGCTGCCTTATTTCCAAGATACTGGCCAAAATGGTCCGTGTTGGTGTGGCTAGCCCGAGCAAACACTAAAAAATGAGGCTCGACCCGAGCCGCGAGCCAAGCCGACTCAGGCTTTTCTGGGCCGAGCTGCAGGCTACAAGAGCCAACGAATCGAATTGACATCCCTAATCCTACCAAAGAAATAAGAAACACCCATGCATATACATCCGCGTGGGCAGTTGAGAAATCATCTAATTTGGTTTTAATTTATCTTCTCAGTCTTCATTTGGGCAGAGGTTCATTATCTATATACAACCATTTTCATTTCTTTGAGCTTTAGTCTAATGCGAAAAGGAGAGAAAATGAGAATTATTAGGGAACTATAGTGGAGGGAAATAAACAACATTTTTTTGAAGGTTAGTATTTTAGGTAAAGAGATAATTTTACCCTCTACTATATTGGTAAAAAAAATGTCAAATTTTGATTTTCTTGATCAACTGATGGCAAACTGGAAGGTTTTCATCCATTTGGACTCCA
>CAIGRB010098945.1:1337-17099 GCA_903798255.1 Fraxinus quadrangulata
TTATAATAAAATTACTTATAAGTAATTTTATTATAATTAGAAAATTAAGTTTTAAAATACATAATATTTTATTAGTAAAAATTAAACTTGAATTTCTTACCCAAATGATTTATTTTTTAAAGTTACTTTTTGTAATTAATAGCAAAAGCTTCTTTTTTTTTTTTAAAAAAAAAAAGGTAAATTGTTCAAATATCTTTAGAAATAAAAAAATATTTAAGTTTAATTTTACTAAAACAAGAAAAACTAGAGTGAGAGAGGTTTATAGATTCTCTAGAGACCGGAGATTTGAGTTCAAAATCTAGTGAGAGAAGAAAATGGCAACACCTATAAGGAAGTCCCACACAAACACCTCAGATCTCCTCACATGGTCGGAGGTCCCGCCGGCCGACAATTCAGCCACCGGGAATGCCTCATGGTCAGCCACTCGTCCTAATCAGGTATGCGTAACTTCATTTTTCCGGCCACCGACGTCACTCGTCTTTGATAAAAAACGATAATTTTTTTTTCCTTCTAATTTTTTTGTGTAGCCATCGGATGGAGTCGGTAAGGTGCTGTTTGGAGGTCAGATCTCTGATGCAGAAGCTGAGAGCCTTAATCGAAGGTAAATAAAAAAGCAAATCGATAAAAAAAATTCCCTTTAAATTTGTTCATTTTGTGTTATTTTTGCTCGTTTAAGGCTAATGGATTGGATCGAATTACTCGTTTCAACTTGTGGAGTTTAAATTGAGTCTTTATGTATAGTATTTTATATTTATTTTTTTCAAAATTAGCTCATAATTTTATGCTGTTCAATTTCCTTTCATAGATCAGTGTACTAGATTTGTTCCATTCAATAATAGATTTATGCAGTGTTAATTGAAAACGAATAATTTAAATTAAGAAAGTAGTTTCCTAATTCCTTTTAATGATTTTTGAACCAAATCGAAGTGCTGATCTCGTGCAGAAGTGCAATTGGGGATTAGTGGTTGCGATTCAACTGTTGTAGGCATCTGTTGATAGAGTCGGAGAATACTCGTATGGTTCGAGTTTTTGAAGTATGTGTTCTATCGTTTGAGAAACACTAGAGGAAAAAGAAACATGTATAGATTGAGGTTCAATAGGCTGACTCTAGAAGATAGAAAATGGAGTTACCACTAGATATCTTGGCTAGTCGAATCTTCCATTCGAAGGTCAAAGTTAAATAATTCATTCTTCATGAATTGGAATTATATACGAAATTGTCAAGAACTGGATATGGATCCCTTCACATCAGTTTGCGAATTAGATCAATTTCTAAGGTGGTATAGATTTGGTCGTCATATATTCGCCATGATTCATGAAATTCTTATGAACTGTTTGTATTTGATAATTCCAGGAAACCTTGTTCAGGCTATAAGCTAAAGGAGATCACTGGCAGCAAAATATTTGCAGCTGATGATGAAAATGGGGCATCGGAATCTGGAACTTCTGATAATCGAACATCCGTGCGCATTGTGCAGGTATTTCTTTATTTACTCAGCATATTATTAGCTTGCACTGAAGAATTGGAAATTAAATTACTCTTCCTTTTTTTTTTCCTGATTTTTATTGTTTTGATTTCAAGCAAGCTGCGAATGGTATAAGCCAGATTTCTTTTAGTACTGAAGAAAGAATTTCTCCTAAGAAGCCAATCACTGTTCCAGAGGTTGCAAAACAGCGAGAATTAAGCGGAACAATAGAAAGTGAGGCGGAGAGCAAGATTAAGAAGGCGCTGTCGGATGCTAAATGCAAAGAACTCAGTGGGAATGATATCTTTGGCCCTCCACCCGAAATTCGTCCTCGATCATTGGCAGCTCGCACTTTGGAATCAAAAGAAATCAAAGATATGGGTGAACCCGCCCCACGAACTGTACGAACATCTGTCAAAGTTTCTAATGTGAGTCAATCGATGTTTCCTCTTATCCTATTCACATGCTGTCTCTCTTCTCATATCTCGATTGAACTTATTTGTGTGTTTTATAGCCTGCTGGAGGTCAAAGTAATATCTTATTTGGTGATGAACCCGTAGTCAAGACTTCGAAGAAAATTCATGACCAGAAGTTTGCAGAGCTGACTGGCAATGACATTTTCAAGGGAGAGGTTCCTCCAGGTTCAGCTGAGAAGTCATTGAGTACGGCTAAGCTGAAAGAAATGAGTGGCAATAATATATTTGCAGATGGAAAAGTCGAATCCAAAGACTACTTTGGTGGTGTCCGCAAACCCCCGGGTGGTGACAGCAGCATTTCCTTGGTTTAGCCAATGGCATGACACTATCTATTCTGGTTTATTTTTGCGCAAATTATTTCAGCTCGACTAGTGGGTTTTATGGTACCTAGGGATCAATTGTCGTGACTGTAAATTTACTGGGATAGTAAATCTATGAAGTATCGAACTAGGTAGTAGTTATTTAACCATTTGATGTAAAACGTGGATGATTGTTGCTTGGACTCTAATCTCACTTCCCCTGTTTACTTCTTCTACTAGTCCTTCGATTGTGACACGTGCATGTTCAAATATTTCCATGTTATTTGCATATGTTGACATGAAGAGGCAAAATTGAACTTTTTTCGTCGAAATTTATTGCAATGTTTAGTATACTAGATGAAGCTATAGGTAATCAAGCAGCAACCGATAGAAGAAATATCTGGTTTTTAGTACTTTGAATGTCAGGGTGGCCTTTTTTCAATGGAGTATAAGCACGTTTATCTTTTGTGCTTATAATAACGAATTTAGGGTGATTAATTTTCAATGTAAGAGTGCATTCATTTCTTGCGGTTCTATCTAAAATGGAGATACGTGCAACATTTCTCGAGCTAGTACTGGAGAAGGTCAAGGTTGAACAAACAATTTGGCACCTCTAGGCACTCTTCTAATCTAGCCAACAAGTAGTAAAATATATTGCACATTGAGCCATATGAGGATCAGGGAGAGAGCCAAGGAGAAACACATAATCTGACATCAAACACACAAACAAGTATAATAGACATTATTAAAAGTCACACAACAACATGCAATAAAGCTCAGTGCAGATTCAATGTATGTATTCCATACCATACAAAAGAAGATGACTTCTCTACCATAAAAATTTGCATCACTCAAGCATTTCCATGGCCAATCAAGGCAAGAAGCATTTTCTCATAGTCCCCAGACGTGTCTACAGCAATTGCTCGGTCCAGAGGGACACTGCTCCGTTTATGGTATTCTTCTTTGATACACTGCATGTCAACCTCAGCTCGTGTAACAACAACACGAGTAAGAGCCCATTCGTCTGTGCCCAGCTTGTTGATAGCCAAACGAAGAGTTTTCTCAAAATACTTCTCGGGACAAGTTAAGCACTTAATAGTTGCTCGGAGCAAGGGGAGGTATTCGTCTTTGGGATCAGCTTTCAGATCCTGTACACATGACAATCAACGGTGCTGAGTAATTGATCATACATAGCTACCGCAATAAGTAATATTTAATATTGCTCGATGACTAGATGGCTGAAGTTCTCTACGCGATTTTGCAAAACTCTTTATGAGAAAGATTCATGGAGTCTGTAAATATTGTAAAGAGAACATCTTGAAAATGGCATCAAGAAGAGTTCTGTCATTGTGCAAGTGAAGAGGAATATATTGTTTGAAATTTCCCAAAAGGATCAAAGTGCAGGAGTTATAGTATAGTTTCTTGATTAATTATTAAGTGAACCACGACAACTAGAAGTTTAAGCAATTACTGCGAGTACAAACTTATTATATAAAGTTGTCTTCACATGCTGGACTAATTCATCTTTCATCATTAAATACCGAACACATGCACAATTTTCAAGATAGGTGGTTGCGAGCTTGACCAAAGAGCAAGCAATGTAAATGTTTTTAAGCCTTACTGCCACCTATATGGGAAAATTGTGAACTAAAGAATGATTCCAGCCGTGCATATTAAAGTGACACATTAGAATTTAAAACTAAATTTATAAATAAAAATATACCCCGTAACATGAGGTGGTTAAACAAACTATGACTTTATGACTTTGGAAAAATGACTTTCCTGTCAATACTTTACTACCAGACGAAGATATACCTTATTGATAGGATTTCCAAAATGATTGTTATATTGGTTGAGAGTTGCATTGAGCTGTGCTTTGCTCCTTGTCGTCAGAATTCTGATAAGCTCTTCATCATTGTAAGCCTTCTCAGATATCTTCTCATGGAGTAACTTAGCCTCCGATTTTGCCAACATCATGTTCACCTCGTCTCCTTCATACCGGAAGGCACTCACAAGAGGAACCAAAAGCTGTTTGGAAATTAGTAAGCGCAAAGTAGTAACTGGTTGAATTTATTTGAGATGAGAATATTTATGCATTACATGAATTTTCTCTTTTTCATCGTAGAGGTTTCAGTAGAGAACATAATTAAAAGACCTAGCAATCTTTCTTATCAGTAGAAAGATCATAACAAGGAATATAGAGATGCGTAGAGTAAACGAGGAGAATCCAACACATGTTTATGTGGAAGGTCCTATGAGGAGTGATGCATGAGTAGAACTTCATCTTCAACTTCTGAGACCATAATAAATAGGAAATCATCAAGAATACGACTAAGCACAAAGACTTAACAGTGGTTCATACTCATTGTATTAGCTTCATCCTGCAGGTAGGAATGTTAGGCAACCTAATACATATAGGAAATACCAACATGCATCCGAATTTAAAAAAACTCCTAAGATTCTCTGGGGGACACAAACATTGAAATTAAAATTTATAACATTCGGGGAGTTCAAGATTTACCTTACGGAAGTCTCCGGTTGTGTGATATGCAACATCTTCTTCAAGGGATTTCTTATAACGAGCATGATATGCCTGCCTTGCCCTAAAGAGATCAAATGGGGATCTGGTGCAAGCAACTTCCATTATAACCCAATTGCTAGCAGTCAACCGCTTTGTAGCCTCATTAACCAAGTATGCATCTCGCTCAGCTGGATCCAGCGTCCAGAGCAGTACTACACGCTATTATATTACACATATATGCAGCCATATGTTAGCAAATCATTATGCTATCTAAAAACCAATTATTGCAACAAAAACCAACTGGAAAGTCACTTCGTTTCAGAGAAAATCATCTCAAGATTCTGAACAGACCTGAAAATCATTTGAAAGTTCACTGTCCAAGTCTTTCAGAAGATCTTCTCCATAAGTTGCAGCATATGTTTCCCGAATCAACTTGCGTTGTGCAGCATTCCTATGAGCCAGAATCTGGATAATCAATTTCTCATTTGTTCCCCATCCTGAAGAAGTACATTCAGTAGATATATATCATATCAGAGCAAAATATATTCATTTCTTGAATCTTCTTTATTCAAATCATAAGCTTTCACATCTACAATAATCTTTCAAATAACTCCAACAAATATAGTTAAATCTAGAAACAGACGTTCCATGTTTATTAACATCGAAACATTTATTATGCCACGAAGAGTTCAATTTTAGTCCTTGTTTGAGTACCAAGCCAGTTAAATTCTACGATGACTAATTCTACTTGAAATTCGCAAAAGCATCCCGAACAGACTATTAAACCCAACTGAGCACCTATTTATTACATACTCAATCAAAATCAAATACTCATAACATTTCGAGATAGAAATCACTGATCCCTATCCCAAACAAAATCAAAGTCAATGACGCATACATTTCCAATACATATAATCATCCGCACATTTAACACTGAATTCACAGAGATAACAAATCCGATCGCTTAGATCTGATCAAAATTATGAAAATAGCCAAAAATAACACAAAAATAAGCAAATACATACGGTCATTTGCAGTTTTTACAGCGCATTCGCACAGAAAAAAAACCGATCATATAGATTTGATCAAAACGATGAAAAAAAAAAAAAAAAAAAAAAATCAAATAATAAGCAAAAATTGTTCAAGTAAAAACCTGCAAAAGCTTTTTTGAGTTGCTCACAATCCTCAGCAGGTGAAGGAACGGATGAAGGAACTTTCAGAGTCGCCATTTTTTTTTTCACTCCGTAACTCTATTGTGCGAGCGGTGTGTATTTATGACTGTGATTGGTGAGTATACCTGAAGAAGATACAGATGTTTGGCTTTAATAATTGACTAAAAGGTGACAAAAAGTTATCGAAAACAACGTTGAGATCGTGACTGACTCATTTAAGCGATTATTCATCTGCATGAAAACGTGATTTTTATGATACAGGGCACCCAATACGAAAGCTATTTCATATTGCAAATTTGCAAATGTTGCAAATTGATGGAATTTTTATCATGAATCATGGACCGCCGGTTCGGTTCGGTTCGATTTTAGATTTTAATTAAATTTTATTTGAGTTTCTTAATTACGAAACAAATTTAGCGTATAAGTGGAAAGTTATTAGTTTATAATGTGATCAAACATTTTTATCAATATATTTTATACGATCCAGAACTATTACTCACTTATTTTATAGTTTCTTTCTTTTTCTTTTTTAAAAAAGTATATTCGAGTTGCAAGATTGAAAAGCTAATCCTAGCATTTTATAGTTTCATTTATATATTTTGAAATTACGAACAAATGAGTTTTGTAATTAATTGTATATCTAGTACAGCAGGCGAGTTGTAAAAATTCAAATGATCATTGAACTTTGCATTAAATTTCAGAAGTTTTTCGAATGGTCATTAGACTTATCAATCGATTAATGACAAACGAAAAATATTATACAAAGTTCAACGACTATTTGAATTTTTAATCTCTTCTATAGTAGTTGTAGTTTGTTCATTTTAAATTTGAAGTAAACATGCTCAACTTTTATTCAACTCTTTTATGTTAAAATATATCCTTCATATATAATCAAATGCTTATGACGTTCTCTCCTAAAGATATTGTTTATCGTGGTCATTGTTGATTAGATATTACCTTTTTACAATTGTATAATCTGACATTTCCATAAAATTTATTGACACGTAAGAGTATACAATGATCAATTCTCTTAAAATCTATTTTTCCTTTATGAGCTATGTGGATTCATTCTATATATATTATATGGTATAATTCTAGTATTTAAGTTTCAAAATAGATCCTAAAAGTAAAAAAAAAATAGTAACTATGTGTGCCTATTTTAGGTTAAGCAATGGTTATAGCCTTATAGCAGGTTGCAAAATAATAAATAACAAGTCAAAAATTTAAGCGACTCCGCTGGGGATCGAACCCAGAATCTCTGGTTTCGTAGACCAGCGCCTTATCCGTTGGGCCACGGAGTCCTTATTAATAAATATTTGTGAAATTAATCACATATAATAGAAAGATAAAGCCCTTGTTCGATATCAAATTTTTAAAATTTTGTTTTTTTCTCAAACTTATTTTCAATCATACATTTTATTAATTTTTATTAAAATCTAGTTTTCAGTCAAAGCAAGCAAGAGCTAAATTTATCCAAAGCCTTGTAAGGAGAATTTTTTTTTTTTTTTTTAATAAATAATTTTATTAACCATTTGTTTTTCTCCTAATTGGATTTACACCCCCAACATTATTTTTCCCTTTTTCATCTCGTAGTTGTACAAAGTACAATCAAGATTGTGAACTGTCCACTGCCCACTTCCAAAGGATTATTTGGGCATATTTTATCTACTGGGAAGTAAAGGATTGTATAAAAATTAAATGAATAAGTGAGATACAGGCCGTGCAAGGCACCTAAATCACGTCTAAGAGCACGATCCATTTAACACTTATAGTTAGTTATACACAACTTGCTCAATCACACTAGCACTTCAACCGGAGGAGTATGCTCAGCTCTTATTAGGCCCTTGTTCGAGCCCCTTTTTTAACGAAAAATAGATTTTATAATAGTGATTTTTTTAGAATGTATGATTAAAAAGTAAAGAAGTTTTGGATTTACGTGAAAATTTTTTGTTTAGGAGAATATGGTTGAAAATATATTTGGAAAAAAAAAAAGAGTTCTTGAATAATGGGGCTCAAACAGGTGCTGGGTAAGCATTAAGCGTGACACATCTTAGTTTGAATTTTGGGCCACTGGTTAAATGCAGAAAAGATTAACTAACTTCAAAATAAGAGAATAATTTGAGTAGAGATTGGCATTATTGAGTAGAACCAACTTTGACAACAAACCATAACTTTAAAAATACTGTGTTGTGCATCTACAAATATAGCTAACAATCAAACAGTCACTACATTCTTCTCTACTTGAAGTTTCTGAGAGGAGGCATATCCCGAGGAATCATCCTTTGCCTCCTTTGTTTCCTCGTAAGCAGCAACATGAACACCGAGGGCAGCTCGACCAGAGGGATCAAGATTGTTTGACCATGCTGCGTCCCATTCCACTGCCTTTGAGGTACTACACGCCACACTTGGACCCCCAGGAACAGTTGACCTCGCAGCATTCTATTCAAAATGATGAGCAAAATGATGAGAAGATATTGAGAACGACGCTCTTAAGTAAACATATATCTCATTACTTAAGCTTCGAAAGTGTTGAGCGTGTGGGTGAACCCTCATAGATATTAGGTGCCCGTATGTGCACAAGGACGTATGAGAGAGAGCAAAAGTAAAACAGACAAAATGGAACTTCGCAACACGATTCAGCCCCCATCCAGTCGAATTTTCACTTTTTAAAATGCAATCTTTGTAATCAAGAAAACTTGAGAACTTTACGAAACTTATTTTGCAGCCGTGCAATTCCAAGCTAACATACACCGATTCCTGACCCTGTCTTTCACATAAAAGGAGGAAGAGGTACAGAAAGAAGTGAAGAAGCAAACCAATATGCAATGCCCACCTTAGGGAAGAAGCGCTCGAAGATGGTCCGGTAATGATACCCTTCTTTTGTTGTTGGAGTATTCTCGGGGTAGACAAAACTTGCATTGGCTAACATTGCATCTGTAACCTGAGAGTAGTGTAAAATAGGCAACTTATTCATCAAATTGCATCACAACAAACGAGAAGCTCCAGAAGAAAATTTCTAATTCAGTAATTTGCACAAACTTAGAGGTTGTTCTACCTGTTGGTTTGCATGATCCTTTAAGCCATCGATCCAACTGTACCCAACTCCATCACTGAACTGTTCTTTTTGTCTGTACAAAATGTGCTAAAAAAAAAAAGTCATGCGTCAACAAGCTGACCTCATGGTGCAAATGTCTGGTTCTTTCATGGGAGTAACGGGGACAATGGGGAGAAAGTACAGTGGAATTAAATGCAATTCAGAGCCATCAAATGAACAGGCAAAGAAGCAAACCTTTGGCAAATATGGATTCCGTTCATCATCAAAAGCATTTCGAAGAACCCACTTCTCGATTCGTCCAAGATCAGGTCTTATCTGCCATTGTTAATCATACCAAGTCCAAATATATCAACAGAATTGGGCATACAATAATGCTCTAGGTTTACGAGCTGCTGATAAATGATAAAAATTCAATTCCTAAGGTGAAGTTTTGACATTTTGATTGCAAGAAGTTTGTACTTTTTGTAAAAATATAATTACCACTAATATTTACGGCAACCATCCAATGAATGGCTGCCAACATGTCATACATCAGGCACACCAGAGCCAATATGAATAACATCGAGAGTCAAGTACATATAAAGATTAACTGAAGTAACAAATGTGGAGAGTTGGATAAACGTTTATGACATACAAAATATGAAGGCTAGGTACAGATAGAGATGTTCATGATGCACACACATTTATAAGCAATTATGGGAAGCAAAGACAAATATGACATTCAAATTTCTCTTGCAAATATTTGCACACTTTTCTTCTTACTTAATATTCAGAGGAAGCAAAAAGTAGACCCCAGGACAATATTTCTTAAATCTACAAATAAACATAAAGCTACAAATGCCTTAAGATATTGCTAACTAGCATAGGTGAAAAGAAAAAGGATAAATAGGCTTGTACCATTTTCCATTCTGGATCGATGCTCATTGCAACATTGATAAATTCCTTGTCTAAGAAGGGAACGCGAGCTTCAACACCCCATGCCGAAGTTGATTTGTTAGCCCTCAAGCAGTCGTAAAGATGAAGAGCTTTTATCTGGTTCCAAAACAAAGCAGAACTATAAAATTATTTAACATATGTTACTAAGTAAATATAAGTTATAACACAACTCATAAAGCTGCAATTAGCAGTACCTTGCTACATGTTTCCTGGTGAAGCTCCTCCTTGTTGGGTGCTTTGTGAAAATACAAATAACCACCAAATATTTCATCAGAGCCTTCACCGGAGAGAACCATTTTGACTCCCAACGATTTTATTTTCCTAGACATAAGAAACATTGGAGTACTGGCTCGGATAGTAGTCACATCATATGTTTCGATATGGTAGATGACCTCCTCTAGTGCATCTATTCCTTCCTGATTTAGCAATCAAAATAAAAATATAAAAGAGATCCTCGAGTGATGCACAACAAGTTTATCAATTTTCCCAGGAAAACAATTACCTGCACAGTAAAATAAAACTCATGGTGCCGAGTGCCCAGATAATCTGCTACTTCTCTGGCAGCCTTCAAATCAGGAGAACCCTGAGAGATAAAACCTAAGTGAGCAAAGTGAAAGGGGCAGTGTATAAAGTAGAACTGGAACGGTATACAAGAAACAGAGTTTTGGAACGAGTCCAAGAAATAGAACAAGACCATACCTATTGAGAAAATAAATTTGTCTTTACAGACAGTATTATAATAAATAATGATTAACTGCTAATATAGATTTAATTAGCATTTATTTAATGAAAAGTCATAATTGTTGCAAAACAACAAACTATTGTACGCAACCAAGTTCATTATGATTTGACAAAGCTTGCACCATTATCAGAAATAGATAAGAATATTCAAGTAACTATGATTAGTCAAATGGATAACAATTGGAAGAAACTCTTTCACTTAACTGCATAAAATTTAGAGCAAAGGTTTGTCAGGGGGAAAAAGACTATTGAATAATGGCTTATCTACACAGAGGATTACATTAAACAATGGTAATATATATGAGGCAAGAAATTGCTTCCTAAAAATCAATTTGAATAGGAAAAGTAAAAGTAAAAGTAAAACATGATCATCATTTTAGGATCAAGATAACATAAAAATGGAAACAAATATGCATCAGGCAGTGATAAAATGCAAAAGGGAACACTGAAAATGGTGGGTTCAAGTGAGGTAACTATTATTACCTTTAAGCCAATACAAAAAGTATGCAACTGGGACCCCCACTGGCAGGCAGCCTCTGAGTCCTTCATACAGCGGGAAGCCACTGAAGCAACAAGAGATGAATCCAATCCGCCAGATAAAAGTACACCAAATGGTACATCTGTCATAAGTCTCTTAACGACAGCCTACAAAAAATAAAGATAAGCAAAGAATAAGAATGACTTATAAGACAGTAATAAATAAAATTATGCTACAAGACTGGATAAGAACAGAGTTCAAGAAAACCTACTTCATATGTTTAATTGCTGAGTGATGAAAAAAATTGAATAAGAGAAGAAGAGAAGTGGGATCATAAACAATAGTGAATAATTGATGGGAAACGGTTAAAGAACAAAGAAGCAGGGGAAAAGATGCATAAATATGAATAAGTAAACCATAGAGGAAAGAAAAAGAAGAGGTCCAAGAGAGATATGATGATACGAGGAGTTACATTAGAAGAACAAGGGTGGGAGAGATCACACTCAAATCTCTAATCTGTGAAATAATCTCCAGTGGTAAGAAGCAAAAGGTAGAACTAAGATTTACCAACATAAGCACAATTTTACACTCAAATACTGAACAACTGTAAGTCTTTGCTCCCAGTAAGGAAATATTCAACTAACCTTCTCAAAGGCCTTTCGCAGTACTAGGGAATCATAAGGAGCTGATGGTATGTGTTCTGAGTACCATGGAGGATTGTACCATCTCCTGAGCTCTCCTGTGAACATAATATGTAATATGAAATATAATGTTGAATATTCCTTGCAATTTAAATGACAATATAGATAACTGCAGGCAAGAGAAAGAATTATATAATGCATTGGTAGATGTCTAGTTAAAATCCTGTTAACCCACCCAAGAAGAAAGTCCCAATTTGTAACAGAATAAAGTATACGTTTAATTAACATCTTGTTAACACACCTAAGAAGCAAGTTCCCAATTTTTAACAGAATAAACACAACAGTTTCACTTCCATTCTTCTTACAACTTCCCACTAAATATAGCAGAGGACCTAGCTAATTGGTAGCACGCCTATCATAAAAGTTTAAAATCATATGGGGGAAAATTTAATGCTGAATTTTGACTAACTCATAACAGAAAAAAATTTCAACAGACGACATGGATGATTTAAATACAATATTGTGATTTAATTTCTTCAATGCACTTAAGAATTTAAAACTTTCACATTTTTATTTCATATTTATAGCTTCTTAAAAGTATAGTCTTTATTGTATAAAAGTAGATTCATAATTTTCAACGTATCAGCGATGTAGATTGATAAATTTCATCAATGAATTACAAGGTATACTCTAGGAGTAAAGCAAATGGAGCTAAACTGATTTTACAGTTATCGAGATTAGGAGTCCAAAGTAAATCATATGTTCATTCCTGTAACTTCAAAGCATACCAGTTTTGCTTGAATATATGTGGCCAGGAAGAAATGACGTGAATCTTTCACAATCATCACTCAAGGCTTTCATTTCTGAAGCAAACCAAATCGATCCTACAGGAAAAATAGCAGTTAGTTGAACAGTAACCACAGAATAAGAGAGACCGACAATTGGCATATGTAAGAGACAGGCTGTCATTCCTGCGAATGACACTTCTGTTGGAGGAATGACTTAATGAGTAATGCTCGAAGAAGCAACCTTTTCCGAACAAGATTGGCTAGGGATCACCAAGTAATGCAGCACACAAAATTTTCAAGATAACATAACAGTATTAGAGCATGGCCGGTGCATACTTAGTTGAGCAACTATGGACTTGTTAAGGGGAAAAAGAAAGTAAAATACCATCAAGACCCCAGCCAATGTAAAGTGGAGTAATGCCAATTCCATCCCGAGCAGCAATAAAACTTTTGTCGCGGGTGTCAAGAAGCACAAAAGAGAACATCCCATCCAACATGTCAACAAATTCTTCTCCATATTCTTCATACTGAGATATAGAAATGCCAAGCACACAAAAATATAGATGAATGTAAAATAAATTTTTTGAAGTCTTATGCTATTAGTTTTTCTACTATATTTGGCACAGAACAAAATTTCTAACTGATATATATGGCTTATAGTTAACTAAAGAGTTGTAAAACTTCATCTGAATACACTGTTAAAGCACTTACAAGATGTGTAATAACTTCACAGTCACTTCCCGTTCTGAACTGATGAGACTTCAGCTTGTCCCTTAGTTCCCTATGGTTATATATTTCCCCATTAACCTAAAAGCACGAGAAAAAAAGGAAAAGGAAGGAGCAAGGTCAAAATCCTAGTTCTGAAAATGAACAATCCATTCATATCACAGTCCATTGCTATTGAAAAATCATGTGAACAAAAATACATAATGGACTGTTCAACATTCAACTGGATTTTCATTATTGTTCTCCAGTAAGAATTGTTTTTTTTTTCCTGGAAGTTGAGAATATCATGTGCCTTGTAGGAGCTAACCAGAACAATATTCCTGGAAAGATAAGAAACATGACACAAAGCCCAGTTGGAAAATTGAAATTTAAAGGAGGCAGCTATTCCTTTCAGAGAAACCATTATGGTATATCTTCTCTTATTAATAGTCAGAAAATGTAAATGACAGCAAAAATCAGAATCAGCACCACATGGCATATCTTATGCCATTAAACGTGTTAAAGAAACTTCAAGGATAGTTTGCCGAATTTAGAACAAGATCATGGAACATTGTTTTAGAACAAGATCATGGAACATTGTTCATCAGTACACTGGGCATGGGCATGTTCGCAGAACGAACCCATAAGGAAAGCATAATGCAATTGAATACCTTAGCCCAAATTTTGTCTGATTATGACAGCTTAAACATGAAACATTCACACTTGAAGCAAAATGGGGCCTACATCCGTTACACCTTTCTAGGCAAGCACATCTATCCAAAGTTCCAAACACACCAGAAGGAAACCAAAAACTATTGCGCTTGATTTTCTTGATTTTATATTGAAACTCTAAAAGCAAAATTTAGCTATCAATTAAATGATCCTTCCACACAAGAATTAGTTCAAAGTAGAATGGGTTAATGCGCATGCTCTTGCAACCGAGCATGTATGCAGAAAATATCCCTATATAAAAATTCACCTACCGTTACAGCAACTGTTTTGTCTTCATTATATAGTGGTTGATCACCTGATGTGGGATCTACAATAGCTAATCGTTGATGAGCGAGATAGCAATCCTCATGACAGTGCAAGCCACTCCAGTCAGGGCCTCTGTGACGCAACCTACATTTCCAAAATAGAAATGACAAAAGTGATATTTTTCTCTGACAGAAAATCTAGACTAATCAATTGCTCTTTTAGCTAATCCATCATTGTGCTAGTTCATTATAAGAAAGAAAAACCAAAGTACAGATGAAAACTGAACTTAAGCACACATTACTATCAATATCCAGCTAATGGCTGAGAACTTACAACTATTGCCAGGAAAAATAGAATTATAAGAATCCGGAATTATTTCAGTTGATAAAATACATTCTTCAAGAGACAACATACATAAAACAAATTTATCAATTTTCATGCAAATACTTTGATAAATCCCAATAGATTGACGAAAATCCTCCCAAAAGCAGATTGACGAAAATCCAAGTAGACAAAATACTTACACAATGATATATAACAATTAATTCTATCAAAAAAAAAAAAATTCATACAATCTTTAAACAATTTTAACAAAGTCTTAAGCTAATTAAAGAAAAATAAATACGGAAAATGATAATTAAAAAAAAAATCTTAGTTATTAATACATAAAAACAGTCCATCAAAAAATAAATTAAAAAAAAAAAAACAGAACAAAACCGCTTATATGCATTCCCATTTCAACCAGTAAAATCAAAAATCAAATCCAAAATAACATTAACGCAGATAATATACCAATACGACAATCTAGAGAGCCAAATCTAATCCACAAGATGATAATGTAACATTACACTTTGAAGCCAAAACTACGGGTGAAAAAATTACCTTCTGGAGAGTTCAATAATTCTGGAACGTTTAGCCTGAGAATTATCCGATATGCCAAGTACTGCAAGAATTCCACACATGGCTGCGTTGTTATCCTTTCTCTCTCTATATTGTGTGTATTGTCAATTGTGTATCTATAGGCGCGAGTTTTTCGTCTGAAAAAGGCAGCTGTTAGAACTGCAATATGAGGAGGTGGCCGCTGAATGGCAAAGACGGTGGTTTTGACAGTATGAGAAGGTCATTCTATGGGAGAATCAGAACCGTTGACTTGAAGATTCTAATTTCATTTCTGATTTAATTAGGGTTTATGCCCGTTCAAGATTCAATATTTGGTGGAACCCACCGTGCTAGAGATCTTGGATTGCAGCTTTCTGTCCCTAGCACTTATTTTGGTTTAAGTTACTTATTTATTAAAAATAATTATAAAATTACTTTTTTACAAAGTAATATTATGTCCCTATTTGGTCATCATTAAATTAAAATTTATATTTCTTTTTTTTTTATCAATCATACATTTTTTAATAAAATAGTATTATACGTAAACTTCAAGTTTTTCCTACTTTTTTAATCATACATTTTCCAAAAAATTAATATTTCCCTCATTAAAATATTAAATAATGGAGC